>BHFT01050015.1:0-67596 GCA_004320025.1 Laticauda laticaudata | reverse complement strand
AAATAAACTAAGTAAAATATGATTATTTTATAAAATATGAATGAATAAAAGTATAGTCAATGATTGATTAATAAAGAGATTAATGTACTTGATATTTGATCGAAAGTATGAGAGCATATATAATGTAATTGTAATTGACTACGAAATTGTAGCACAAAACAATTTGCAAACCAACCAGCACACTGTATGTATATATATGTGGAAGATGGCTAAATGTTTTTATGTTTTGTTTGTTTATGTTTGTGTCAAAACCAATAAAAATTTATAAAAAAAAAGAAAGAAAATGAAGTGGATAATATGACACTGCCCTTGGAAAGCATCCAGAACATCTAATTGGTCCAAATAAATGTAGCAACCTGCATGGTTTGTGCAGACCCTATTGTGCACATGTATCACCTCTCCTGTGGGAGTTGCATTGACTGCAGAATTGCTTCCGAGTGCAGTTCAAAGTGCTGGTTGTCACTGTTAAAGCCCTTCATGGCTTGGGACTAAGTTATCTGAGGGACCATCTCTTGCTGGTCATATCTACCCAACCGACCCAAGCGGGGAGGCAAAGGATGTTGAAGGTCCTAGAGAAATACACCTAGTGAGACACAGAAGAAGGGCTTTCTCTGTGGTGGCTCCCTCTCTCTGGAATATCATTCCCCCAGTAGTTAGAATGGCCCCCACTCTAACACTCTTCTGGAAAGCACTGAAGACCTGGTTCTGCCTGTGGGCCTGGGGGATGCAAAGCAGGATGGAGCCCATTAATTGGCTCGTGTGATGTGTTGTGGCTGGGGCAGGGGGTTATTATATTACATTATTAATTTGTTACATGATTCCCTTTTTTATTCATTTTATTATTTTTCACATGAGGTTTTTATATTCTTCTAAGCCACCTTGAGTCACCATGTGTAAATAGGCAGTAATATGAAATTCCTAAATAAATAATAGCAAGAATTGGCAAAGTGGTCCCTTCAAGAAGAAAACAGTAGGATTAATTTTTTGCAGCTCATAAATAGCCATTGCAAGATGAAAACAGGATTGAATATGTATCAAACAGCAGAAAGAGATGCAGAAACAGATAAAGCTGTGGATCATATAATAAGGCATAACTGCTTAAGCCAATGTCACACTGCACCAATGAATGGAAAGAGGATGTAAAACGGAGAGAAACACTTGCCATCTGATGGTTAATGCGATGCATCCGTTCTGTACTCACTGTGTCTGTTTTTCTTCCTCTCTATCCATCCAGCATCCGTCGACTGAGATTCCATCCACTCAAAACTTTTTGAGCTGCTCAAAACTTTTTGAGCGGAAAATGTATCCAACGCGTCCATTCTGCATCTACAACGCATATGGGGAACATCCGTTCTACATCTGTCATCATCTGTTATGCATCTGCTATATCCACTAGGCATCCGCTGCGCATCCGTGCAACTTGCATCCGCTCCAGCGGAAAACAGACACAGGGAAGAAGCGAAACGGATGCGGAACGGACACAAAGCGTTAGTAGCACAGACGGAGAAAGGATGAAAGCAGATGCAGCTCGCATACAAAGCATTAAAACGGAAAAAAGTTTCGCAGAGGGGACCTATCACAGATATTTAGGATGTCTGCAGGATGCCTAGAGGATGCAAAAGGACACCAAGCAGAAAAACCTATATTTCCTATAAAAATGGGAGGAACTCATGTGGATCTCACTTTCAGTCCAGCAGCCTGCGGTGCAGACCTCTTCAGCTTTCATCTGGCTTTTGCTCTTCCACAGCATCCAGTCATCTCCACCATGGATCATCACACACTCCTTTTGGTAGCCACCATCGTTCTACAACAGTGCGAAGCCATCTACCAGGCTCTTTACATGTTTCTACACAAAGAAAAGGAGGCGTCCAAGAAGTGTCTGGGTCCGAAGATGGATCGCCAGAAGAGCAGAGTAGGGACTGTACAACAAGCTGATGGTGGAGCTGAGGAACAAAGACCCTCGTGCATTCCAGAACTTCATGAGGATGCTCCAGCCATGTTTGATGAAATTGTTGAGCGACTGAGACCAGGTTGACCAGCAGAGCACCAACTTCTGGCCCAGCCTGGACCCTGGGCTCAAGTGGCGCTGACTCTGCTGCCACCTGGCCTCAGGGACCACGTACAGGAGCATGCAGTACAGCTGGAGGGTGCAACAAAACACCATCAGCAAATTGTGGTCAGAGAGTGGTGCAGGCATCATCGAAGAATACCTGGAGGAGCTCCTCCAGTGCCCCTCCTCTGAAGAAGGCTGGAGAAAAGTTGCAGAGCAGTGGTATCGAAGTGGAACTTCCCCCCACCATTGGAGCCAAAGATGGCAAGCATGTGGCCTGCAAAGCTCCAGCCAAGTCAGGGTCCACTTATTTCAACTAAAAGGGCTTCTTCAGCATCATCATCTCTTCGCCATGGTCGATGCTGACTACAAGTTCATGTACATTGATGCTTCAGGCAACGGGTCATCTTCAGATGCCCAGGTATATATAACGCCAGTCACCTCAAGGAGGGGCTGGAAGGCAACCTCATCATGGGCTTTCCCAGATCCAGACTCCCTGCCCAACGACACACAGATGTGCACTACTTCATCGTGGGGGATGACGCCTTCTCCCTCAGAACCTACCTCATGAAGCCCTACTCCTCCAGATGCCTCACCTGTTGAAGAGAGGATCTTCACTAGCACAGGCTGTCCTGGGCAAGACGGGTGGTGGAGAACACCTTTGGTACCCTGGCCAACAAGTTCCAGGTACTTCTCACACCATGCAGCATCGCCCACAGACTGTGAGGAGGATTGTGAAGCATGCTGGCATCCTGCACAATCTCATGTGCACCCGCTACCCAGTGTTGCAGAACAGGCTCGGTGGACTCCAACAAGGCAATGGGGACATGGAGCCTGGGGAATGGAGGCAAGGGCGAAACCTGCATAGACACTGTGGATGTGCAAGGCCCAACAGAGCTTCACGTGAAGGGAAGAAGCAGCGCAACCTCCTGAAACACTGGTGCACACTCCCCAGCTGGAGTAGTGGAGTGGCAAGACAGGATGATAGATGCTTAATGGATTCTTCCTTCTGCCTGTCTCATCACATGGATGAGATTGGGCCATGTATGTTGGGTGGGCCTACAATGAACAGGGCATTTAATAAAGAGTTGTATTTATGTTGAAATGTGTTGATGAATGATTACATTGTTATTGATAATAAAGATTATTGTTACATTGATTACATTGTTATTGATAATAAACCTGGGAGGGTGGACCATACAGTCCCACTATGCTTGCACTGGAGGCTTATCTATCCACAGCTATTACCCCATCCCAAAGGTATCCCTGCCCATCCCACAGCTATATTAATCCATCCACAAGCATGCAAAGGCTTAAACATTTCTAAAAGTTTCAACCAAGACTTTATTGACTAAAATAAAATGAAGCAAGTGGTGTGAAGCAAAGATAAATCTTATTAATAACAAACTGTAAAAGCAAATGACCCAAGTAAAGTGTCCCAAGCAAAGATAAAGTCAACAGGTAGCACCCAGTCTCTGGCACTCTTCTCAGTCACTCTGAGGTGTGCTATAAGTCTCAGGGGCGAAGGGGCCAGGTGCTGTGGAGGTGGCTGCTGCTGGAGTGCTGGTCTGAGGCGTCATTGGGGTGCCTGGCCCGAGAGGACAACAGGGGACAGTGTGTGGAGGAAGCTCTCAGACTGCTGGCTCAGCCCATGATGTTGAGAGCCTTCCTCCATGACATGGGGTGTCAGCCCAATACCGTGACAGATATTCTGTGGCTGGGCTTGGCTGGTGGGGTGGAGGAAGGAGCAGTGGAGTGGGGATGTCTGGTCTGCAGCTGAGCGAGGTGAGGCGTGGATGGCATCTGTGGTGTGGGTGGATCTGTGGCATGTCTGGCATCTGTGGCGTGGGTGGCATCGGTGGCATACAGTAGCATCGGTGGCATCAGTAGCATCGGTGGCACCGGTGGCATACGATGTACTTGTGCCTCGACTGGGAAGGGCTGCCTGTGCTGCTGGAGCTCCTGGTAGCCATAGCCTTGGTAGGTGAGAGCCTTCTGATGGTGGTCCTTATCTCCAGCAGACAATGTGGCTCTACCCCTCTGGGTCTGCCTCTCTGCCTCCTTTGGAGGTGGAGCTGGGGGTGGATGTGGGTTGCCTCTGGTGGAAGTGCTTGTCTCCTTGCTCCCCTGCATCAGGGGTCCTCCAAACACTCCACCATGGGTAGTGCAGCTGTTGCGGGGTTCTCCATCGTGGCACGCTCCACAGATGCCTGCCTGGACACAGGAGCTGACTCTTGGCCAGAAGAGGACTGGCTCTCAGCGGGCTGCCTGAGAGAGAGGGTTGTGAGAGGGGCTGCTCCTCGGTGGCGGATCTCACCCTCCAAGAAGCTGCACTTGGCCATCACGTAGGTCTCCCGTTCCATCAGCTGACCGTGGCCTGGCCAGATTTCTTGAGGTGCAGCTTCCCGTACCAGGTGTGCATTGCTCCCACCAGCCGAGGAGCACCTCCGAAGTGTAGCCCAGGCTCTCCGCCTTCTCTCTCCAAGCAGGCCTGCTTCCTTTTGGTGTTCGATAAAGCCTGTGTCCCTTCCGCCAGAGATACTCATTTCTCCCTCAACCATTCAAGCATCTCATCCTCATGTTCCTCTTTCAATGGAGTATTGCCTCCTTCCCGTTCACGCGTATGCCTCTTCATCCCTCTGGCAGGGCCATTATGGGGCCTCATCAGGGGCTTCGAGGTTGTAGGGGCTGCTCCTCCACTACCACACCACCAGCAGCAGCAACAACAACTGTAGCAGCAAAGCAGGATCAGCAGGACCAGCAGCAGCAGCAGCAGCACCAGCAGCACCAGCAGCACAAGCAGCACCGCAGCACCAGCAAGCACAGCAGACCAGGAGCACCAGCAGGACCAGCACACCAGTATCAGCAACAGCAGAGTAAGCCCACAGCAGCACCAGCAGCACCAGCAGGACCAGCAGGACCAGCAGGACCAGGAGCACCAGCAGCACCAGGAGCACCAGCAGGACAGCAGGACCAGGACCACCAGGACCACCAGGACCACCAGCAGGACCAGCAGGACCAGGAGCAGCACCAGCAGAGTAAGCACCAGCAGAATCCCCAGCAGAAGCGAGTCAGGGCCAGGGGGTGGGATGGTGGCCTGTCCCTCTTGCCAGGGCTGGCAGCAGATGGCAGAGGTTTTCTCTTCTTCCCCATGGTTGTTAGGTTGTTGGCTGCTGGCTTGCTGGCTTGCTGGCTGGCTGGCTGGCTGGAGCTGTGTCTGGCAGCCACGGTCTTTCCTCTGAATGGTGACCTGCTTGCGAGCTGCTTCCCTTTATATCTGCGGGGCTGACGCAATGCATCCTCCCTGCATGCGCAGTGAAAGCTCTGCATCCGCTAGGCTTCTGCTAGGCTTCTGCTCTGCATCCGCTTCATCCGCTTCGCTGTGCTCCCCTGGAAGCCCTGCGGATGTGCCATCCACTTCCATCCGCTTCCATCTGCTAGGCTTCCGTGTGGCATCCATTTTCCATCCTCGCTATATCCTCCCCCCGTCCGTTCCTTTCCATTGTTGTCCACTCTGCTTATGTAAATTCGGGGCACTTTTGAGAGCGGATAACAACGGATGGAACATTTTCTCGTCCGTTTTTCCTTTTTACAAACGTTTTGCTTCCATCGGCCAATGTGACAGGCCCTTTAGGCTGTCTATTTTCAGTACCACTTAGACTTTATTTTCCTCTCCATAGTGCTTTACAGCCCTGTCTAAGTGGGTTACAGCCCTCTCTAAGGTTTACAGAGTCAGCATGTTTGCTCCCAACAGTCTGGGTCTTCATTTTATCAACCTTGGAAGGATGGAAGGATGAGTCAACCTTGAGCTGGTCGGGATTGAAATGGTGGTGGAAATGCTTGCAATACTGTATTCTAACCACTGCACCACCACGGCTCTGGGGTATCCATGATTTTGAAAGTGTGGTTTATGTCAAATACATATCATGAGAGTGTAACCACTTATATGCAGAAATAATAATTTCTATTTTTTTTCAAATGGTGCACTTATAGAGAGAGAGAGAGAGAGAGTGTGTGTCACACACACACACACACACACACACTGTACACACATAGAGGTTCTTTCTATGCTGCAAATAAATCTGTTAAGCCTATACTTTGCAAGCCTTGCTGAAGAAACATGTAAATTATTTGACTGAGCGAATGTGACATTGTAATCCTCTGGTCCTATTTTTTGCCTTTTTTTTTTTTTTACACCTGAAATAGAATTCTAGTTTAATAAGAGAGAGANGAGGGAGGGAGGGAGGGAGGGAGAGAGAGAGAGAGAGAGAAGAAAAAAAAGATACTTTCTGCCTTGGAGAATAATTCAAAGATAAATACCATGCATGTGCAATCCCTAAAGGCTAGTCTCAAGGGAAATTTAGTCGCACAGTTCAAATAATTTGACATATGCCTGGTAACTGTTAGCTAAAACAGACATAAAGGGAATTCTCCATACATTGAATAATCATCATTACAGGGAGCATTAGCTTTTGGGTCTATGTGGACCACTTACTTCAAGAACAATGCCTTTATTATTACAGGATCTAATCTAAACCTGTATAATGAAGGAAGTGACCTGCATAAATTTTTCCCTGTGTTAGTATATGATTTTGATTTTTTAAAGTAAGAGCTCATGCAATGAGCCAATGTAGAAGGCACATTACCTATAGCATGACAATAGGACACAGATTACAGCTTTTTTTCAAATAAAGTCTATTATTTGTGTGAGGATAATGCAGCATATGTGAGTTCATCATGGCTTTTACCAGACCCAGAGGAAAACAAATTAAAATTGTGCTACTTTGGATTGTGCTACATTCCTGACTTACATTATGTGCTATTTATTCCTTTAGAAAGAGAAGACCTCTGCACACATGCTCCGTGTTTTAAAAAGCTAATTCTTACCTTCAACTACAGCTGAAGAAAACAGCTGAGGTGCAGCAAACCATCTTGCCATGCAAATCAACTGTGCTCTAACAAAACTGCATGAAAGAGCAGAGATGCACGGTTAACCAGTTTGAAACCAGCTATTCGTCGGAACAAGGGATTCGCCCAAACCAGTCTGAACCGGGAGAATCCCACCCCTGTTGTTTAGGATCTTTTTGCATTATGAAAAGTAAGATCCTGCATTTGCTCTCCATCTTGCAGCTAAACTAGGCAGTTGCAAAAAAAAACAAAGTTACTGAGATCTTTTCTCACCCAGAAATTATGTGATTTTTTAAAAAAAATCACCTTAAATTATTTGCCTTCAATCGTCTCATTCTTTGAAACAAAATATTAGAAGACATTCTTTACTTTGCCAGCTGCAAAACTCGACATGAACTGTAAGATAATATAAACTGGATTGACAAAAAGAAACAAGAAGAAATGAATGATACATAAATCAGATGTGTGAATGTTACATGGGTTATTACATGCTACAGTGGGCATTACTCAATAAATAAATACACAATATTCTAACCAAATATTCTAACTAAAACCAGCCCATCTTAACTCATTGCTCTAAATAGGACCAGCTGTGCCTCCTCACAGTGTTAACATATTTATTGGATAATGTGATTACATTTTGATCCTATCCTCTGCTAAAGAATTCTCAGCTGTTAGTTCATGTCCATAGTGCAGTTAAATTGGTTTCTTGGAAAAAATATTTATGATATCTTGAAATACCAAGACTTTAAAAGATGGTGGGAAGCTTTCAGTCACTTAGACATGTCAGAAAAAACAATTTCTTGATACTGTGCTTATTTGGAATGGCTTTTGAACCAAAAGAAGATGAACATAAGGGGACTGGTGAGATTGTTGTTATTTTAAAATCGAGTCTAGAAAATGCATTATTAGTTGACATTGTGAGGAACAGATGTTTGTAATTATCTACTCACTGTGCCTATGAAAACATACAAATGGGGCATTTAAATTTCTTATTCAACCATAGCCCAACTACATACTGATATCTCTTAGAGATTCGCATCCTAGCCAATCTTATAGGGTTAAGTGATAACAAGACGAGTGATCCTTTATAAGTTGCCTTAAGTTCCTGGATAAAGGAGAGAATAAAAATCTATTAAATAATAAGTACTAATATCAGTTCCACAGCAAGTTAATAGCATGATTAATATATCTTGGTTTGCATGTATATGAGTACATGAGGGGAGATATATTCACCTATTAAATTGTTTGTTATACTTTACATCCTAATAGTTGAAGTTCTACAGATAAATAAAAAATAGGAATGATATTTAAAAAGACATCACAGTTATTATTCCTATGTACAGGATAGTTTTTTCTCTTTCCTATTTAAAGCAATCAAATCTAGCTTTCTTGGTATAGATCAGAAATAAAAAAGTGAAAAATTTTGTTTCAGGCAAAATTATATATTTGCTATTCTTCTTTTCATAATGTGCTGCTTATTGGACTTGAGCTATAGAAGGGAGGGAGAAAATTAATATCCCAACTAAAATATACAACTATAGGCTTGGTTAGCTACTAAAATAGATAGCCCATTCAGTATTTGGCAGGAATTAAAACAACAAACCAGAGCATCAGACTACTTCCTCTGTGTGGGATCCAATGAGAGCAGGGCTGACTGACTATTATGCATTCTCTCCAATTTCTATGTGGAGGAAACAAGTCCTCCCTCCACCCAAAAAAATCCAAATGAATTTTCTTCTTTAAAATAGTGAAGGGTAGATGTGCATCCATGTGTCTCCATGTATTAATGACTTATTAATACAATTTTATATTTCTAACTTTCTTCCGTTATCCCTGCTTTCCGGCATAGAGTATTTGATCCTGTTTGAACAGCCTGCAAATAGATTGAAAGCCATTTCAATGGTGAAGAGCCTGAGAAGGATATGATTGGACTCCAGGGGTTGATTAAGTAGAAGATATCAATGCCATTATATCGTCATGCCAAACCTGATCCAAGGAAGCAAAACAAGGTCAAAAGCTGTGAGTCATTTTTTTTTTTTGAAATGCTACCTATCTTGTTAGTTATGGCTTTGAAATGTCAATGGTAAATGATACCTACTCAGTGAGGAAGGATACTAATTTCTCAGAGATCAATTAATTTCCCTAAGCTTTTGGATGGGGGTAGAGAAAGAAGTTCAAACTTTATTTCTTGAAGAACCTTTTTGCAAATTAATAGATGGCAATGCAATAACAATGTTGTTGGGTGAATAGGAGCCAGTCAGGAAAGGGCACACATTAAGAGTATGTGCATATTTAATGGATTTAAAAGGAAAGGTTAAATGAAATATTTAAAGTTACATTCTTAAGGCTATAAAAGTTCAGCAAATTACATATGCCATGCAATCCGGGTATCTTAATGTTACTCTGTGTGATTTCTGATAGCTGAATGCAATTACACATTTTGGTTCTCACATGGTGAGAACAATATATTAGAGTTAAGGATTACCTCTTGTTTGTTGGAACCTATTGATTGCTGCTGAAGTTCTTATGCCTGAAATTAACCCTCCTATGACTTTGTAGGATTTATTCTTAGGTAACTATAGATAAAACCCACCAACTTAATCAGTGTTCCTAAAGTGGACTATTGTATATGACATATTTATTCTGATGTAGCAGATAAACAAGTTCTATTCCTGCCTTAGGTAGCTTCAGCCACACCTTCTCTCAGCCCTCAGAAGCAAGCAATGGCAAACCACTTCTGCAAAACCTTGCCAAGGAAACTGCAGAGACTAAGCCAACAGCCCTCAGAAGTCAATAGTTACTTGAGGGCACATACACTTGCACACTACAAAAAAAGATGAGTGACTTTCTGTGTGGAAATATTGAACATAACATCTGTTTTGTCCCATTTTTGTCATTGTTTGGTTGTGTTTCATCGCTCCTTTCTAAGTTTCGGGACCGGAGCTGGTCAATGTGCCGCTTCCACTCCCTGCCNTTGAATGATAAGTTCCCAATTTTATACCTTTTTCCCTCCCTTTGTGTATAAGGTTTTGACACTAACATCCTGTCAGAGTTTGTTTTTCTTTCTGCCAAAAGGCAACCTCAACGAGGTGCGAAAACAACTCTGAGGGGCAGCTTCCTGTATTACCAGTTTTTTCCTCTGATCTCTTTTAGTTTTTTATGGCTTTTTGTAATCTTCTATTTGTAATTCCTGCCTTTTGGTTGGTTTGGTATGTTGTGGCTTTTGTCTAGGGGCGTGTTTATTAGATTTCTTTTCCTAAGCAAGCCTGTTCCATGGCTGGCCTTGTTTTGTCCGGAAAAACGCGAGGTAGACTGGGTTCCAACAACAAGTCTTTATTTCATAGCAGTAGTTGAGAAACGGTAATCTGACCATTCTTTCAGCCCTACCGTTTGCAGCCGGATGGGCCGGCGCTGTGAGGGCATGTCTTATACCTAGGGAGGCTAGGTATTGTTCGAATTGAATGCTCATTAACTGTGGGCCGTTGTCGGACACTAGGACGTCCGGTAGGCCATGGGTCGCAAAGAGTTTGTCCAGTTGTTTGATAAGGGTTTCAGTTGTCGTAGATGGTATAATTTTAACCTCTAGCCAATTTGAGTATGCATCTACGACAATGAGGAAAGTATGTCCCTTAGTCGGACCCGCAAAGTCGATGTGGATTCGTGACCAGGGGCCTCGTGGGGTTTCCCAGTCCCTTATGGGTGCTTGTGGCAGGGAAGGCTTATTTCTTTGGCATTTGTTACATGAATTTACCCAGTATTCGATGTCCCTATATTCACTATAAATCATCTTCCTCTTTTAAAGACTTCCATAGTCCCTTGCAGGTGGAGTCTGGGCAACTGAATGGAGCTGAGTGTAGACAGCTGGGACTCAATGGAAGGCAGAGAATAGAGGGGGCGAGACCAGTCAGAGGTGATATCAGCCAGTTCTTTATTTTATTTATTTTATTTTATTGATTTATTTTGTCAAGCATGTATTAGATAACATGTATGAGTAGAAACATGATGATGAATACATGAAATAGATATGAATTGCTCAATCTCCAAACTAGATCTAGAATTACTAGATCTCTGAACGACTCAAAATTTCCACCACTGGTTCTCCAGAACTGGTCAGAACCGGCTGAATGCCGCCTCTGGCAGAGAACCTAAGATAAAATCAAGAAGAATAAAAAGAGTATCAATAATAACACGCAAACATATCAAGAGGTAAGGAGCAAGTAACAGCTACATTGCTAACGCAGTCGTAGAATCTTAAAACACGAAGTTCTCTCTCTCTAAAATGTCTCAGCATTAAGTCCAAGACTATCAATGTGATAAAAATCTATCATTCAAGAGACACTACAGACACATGAACAATATGTAAGAGCTTTATTATAAAGCTTTTGCAAAAGGGAATTCTGTTCATGGGCAGAAGACCTGGTTCCCAGGAAGACTGGGGTTTATATACAGGTTCAAATATACAGTCTCTGCCCCTTTCTGGGTTCACAATTTATTCAAGCTACGTATCTCCCTACGCAACACCCTATTATTATTGTAGTATAACATCTGTTTCCTTGACCTGTTTACCTGTTTCCATTTCCAGTAATCTCCATCATTACTATGACACTGGACAGCATAACCTGCCAAATATATAACTTTTATACAAAACACTAGAGAATTCTTACATACTATTCCAGTAAATTATCTTAGGTTAACACAGAGTTAAAAATGGCTTTACCATTGCTTTATATTTTCACAGGTATAATTTTACATATCACAATCAATCAAGAAGGGCTGCCTGTGCAAAAACCACAAAAAGATCTGAAGTGGGTCCTCAACTTGCAGTCTGCAATTGAGCCCCAAATTTATGTTGCTAAGTGAGATTTGTTAAGTGACATTTCCCCCATGCTACGACTTTTCTCACCATCGTTATTAAGTAAATCCCTGCAGTTCTTTATTTAGTAGCACAGTTGGTAAGTGAATCTGCCTTCCCCATTGGCTTTGCTTGTCAGAAGGTCGCAAAAGGGGATTACATCATCTCCCCCTGGAACACTGCAACCATCATAAATACGAGTCAATTGCCAATCATATGATCATAGAGATGCTGCAGTGGTCATAAGTGTGACAAATGTGTGACACCTTTTTTTCCATGTTCTTGTAACATCAAATGATCATGAAGCAAACTCTTGTAATTCAAGGACTAGTTGCCCAGCAGTGAGGCAGCATGTATTAATCAATTTCTGTATTCTGTCCTATTTCATTTTATAGAAATGAAGAATTTTAGTTTCGTGCCACTTCCGTTTCACTTTTCACATCCTTTTTAGATCCGGTTCTACTTCACACTGTTTAATCTCAAAAGCCTCTAGTCATAGATATATCATGAAACAAAGCTTCATTTTGTTTCATGATATCCTTATCACTGCATTTTATTTATTTATTTGATTTATTTATTTGTTTGATTTGTCAATCACTTACAAGATAATAGATATGTTTATGAGTAAGAATACAGTAAATAGGTATGAATAAATGGGGACAAGAGGGCAGGGATGGAAGGCATGATGGTGCACTTATGCACGCCCCTTACAGACCTCTTAGGAATGGGTATTCTCTCCCTTCCTTTCTCTCCTCTTTTCATTCTTTTCTCTCCTTCTTTCTTTCTTTCTTTCTTTCCTTCCTTCCTTCCCCCTTCCTTCCTTCCTTCTTTCCTTCTTTCCTTCTTTCCTTCTTTTATTTTTTATTTTATTTATTTATTTGATTTGTCAATCACTTACTAGATAATAGGCATATTTATGAGTAAGAATACAAGAATTAGGAACTAAATAATTGGGGACAATAGGACAGGGATGATAGGCACAATGGTGCACTTATGCACGCCCCTCACAGACCTCTTAGGAATGGGGTGAGGTCAATAGTGGATAGTTTGAGGTAAAAGGAGTGGGGGTTAGAGGATGTAACAACAGACCCAGGGAGGGCATTCCAGGCATTGACCACTCTGTTGCTGAAGTCGTACTTTCTGCAATCGAGTTTGGAGCGGTTTACATTGAGTTTGTATCTGTTGTGTGCTCTTGTATTGTTGTGGTTGAAGCTGAAGTAGTCATTGTCTGGTAGGACATTGTAGCAGATAATTTTGTGTAGTACGTTTAAGTCCAGCCATAGATGGCGTAGTTCAATATTGTCCAAGCCCAAAATCTCAAGCCTGGTGGTGTAGAGTATTCTGTTGCGAGCAGAGGAGTATAGTAGTCTTCTCGTGTAATACTTCTAGACTCACTCAATTGTATGTGAGTGATATGTGTCTGATATACAATGGATTCCAGACTGATGAGCTATATTTAAATATTGGTCTAGCAAAGCTTTTGTATGCCCTAGTTTGCAAATCAGTATTATCAGAGGAGATTTGTAAGATTAGATTAACAATTAATGCCTTTTTGGCAATGCGATTACAGTGAGCTCTGGCACTTAGGTTACTTGATATGAGAACTCCAAGGTCCTTGACAGAGTGAGGGTCATCAATGAGGTCATATCTGTTTAGCTTTTATTTGGTGTACTGATTTTTTTTAACCAATGTGTAGGACAGAGTATTTCTTGGTCGGAGATTTGGCCCTGCAAATGCTTGGAGCAATTAGCTTGCTTCCTATGGCTTTCTATATGCTTTCTAATTCCAGGGTTACTCATTGGCCAGATTAACTGGTAAAAACCACCTCCTGCCAGTAAACAGATTTGCATTGTTAAAAGGATTTGAAAAGAAAAGTTGGCACCTTCTAAACTTTGGTGCCTGAGTATCTTTGGCCTTTCACTAAAAGCCAACTCTTGAGCTACAATCAGTAGTGAGAATGACTCATTTTCCAGAAGATTCTCTTCCATTAATTATGTGTTCATTACTATTTAGAAATTTTATAGGTTTGCCTTCATTCTGCATAGTCTGATGATCTGTAAATTTTGGAAGTAATTGAAACACCCACATTGAGCTGTGTACGTGAGAATGAGTGATGCTTTCATGTTAGCTTTTAATTAACTTGCAAATATTATGCTAAAATGTGAAAATACCAGTAAAACATTCTGTTGTTAAATTTAATAATATCTTCACTTTAAGACCAGTTGATTAAAGGGTCAAATGAGAGTCTGGGGAAATTAACACTTCAGATCGTTCTAAATCATGAAACCAAAGTCATTGGTGAGAAACATTTTGTCCCAAAGTGATTTTGACTAAATCTTAGAACAGTTGGAAGATGTTTCAAGTCACCTAAACTTTGACTGTAGAAGAATGGAGATTAATGGGCTTTTGCTGGTTTTAACGCCCTAGGAGTCTAATATAAACTTTGCCTTATGGACAAGATTTATGACTAAAACAGGGTTTATAAGATCTGTGACCATAAAAAAGATTGATTTGATTACATCAAAAAGTGATGCATAAAAGCATGTAATTGCTCCAAGTTATTTGTTCCATGGCTCCTGAATCCAGTATTGGAACCATGAATAATTCTACTTTTCTTAAAGTTCAGCAGTCTTTTGTGGTTGGTTATGTTTTTTGATCCTCCCTCCCTCCCTCCCTCCCTCTCTTCCTCCCTCCCTCCCTCCCTCCCTTCCTTCCCATGTAAATAAAAATTGAGCTCCAGTGACATAAAGCATTAGTTACTTTCATGACTTTTGAACCATGTGCAACTGGCACTCTTATTTGGACTAAAATTCATCAAGTCTTATATATGGGATCAGATTAGAGTTGGAAGGGACCTTGGAGGTCTTCTAGTCCAACCCCCTGTGTTTGTATGTGTGCTAATAAATAAGAATGCCGATTATTCTTGTGGAAGTCATTTTTAAAATACTTTCAACTTAAATATAAAGTTAACTATGATGCTCAGATGTTGGCGAGTATGATAAAAACACTCATGGAAAAAATAGGATATACAAAGTAAAGTAGTTATGAATTTATTATCGACAGACACAGACAGACAGACAGACAAACAGATAGATGATAAATAGATAGTACTGATGTTCTGTCAATGAAACATAATGGCAAATAGATGAATCACAGACTTGAAGTAAAGGAGAGTCGTGTCCTGAGCATCTTTTCATACAGATGTTTTTTTTTTTTCAGTCACATCAAGTTGGTGGCCCAACCATGCAGTCAATGTACTGGCCCTACCTTTTCCCTCCCACCCCCATTTTCTTTTTAACATGAATGTATGTGAAAAGGGAAAGCATGTTGCTCCCCAAGTGGTAAAATTAATGGGTTTTTAAGATACGTTGCTCTTATCAATGAGTTGTTACAAATGCAGTTTCTCGCTGATTCCAGCAAGGAGATTCTGGGTATGTAGATAACTTCAAGAAATAAACATCTCAACTGTACGTTTCACCCCTGACAGTGCAGCCAAAGGATTCTTCAGCTAATTGTAAACTATCTCAGGAGGAAAGAACTTAGCTGCAAGACAACTTCAATCACCTCCTTTTATGAGATTCTGTGATTTTACATTTGGCCATCAGAGGTTTGATGTTTGAATGGTGATTGATGTCCTGTGTGCCCTTTATATCAAATTAACATTAAAAAAAAAACAAATAGTGACCTTAGCTCCAGGCAGTTAGACAATTCAAGCAGAATACACAATGGATGGGATTTGTCTGTTTCCTTTGTGGTCTACTTGTAAATTAATTTTTAAGGTTTCATGACAATACAATGGCAACTAACTCATTATCCAAATCTTCTTCAAGAATTCTGATGTAACATCTAAGAGGCTTTTAGGACTTTGCTAGATGTGCTAGGAGGAGAGATGGGGGGAAGGGAGGGAGGGAGAGATGGGGGAAAGAGAGATAATGGTATAGAGAGAGATATGATAGGCAGGTAGGTAGATATAGATAGATAAGTAGATAGATGATAGATAAGTAGAGATGGATAGGCAGATAAGTAGAGATGGATAGGTAGATAAGTAGATGATAGGTAGGTAGATAGGGAGATAGATAGATAGATAGATAGATAGATAGATAGATAGATAGATAGATAGATAGATAGATAGATAGATGTGTGTGTGTGTGTGTATGTGTGTGTGTGTGTGTGTGTGTAGAGAGAGAGAGTGGTGGGGAAGAGAGAGGTATAGAACCACTGCACCACCACAGTTGTTAAACACTTAACAACTGTTTCATTTAGCAACAAAAATTTGAGACTCAATTGTGGTCATAAATCAAGGACCATCTGTATTTTCCTCCTGATGAGGTTGGGGATGGTACATTTATTCAGTGCAAAGTCCACTTGCAATATCTCTATCTACCTACAGTATATATAATGTACAGCATTGAGCAGGGATTCTATTTCACATAGCGTTTTTCCATGCAGCTTCAGTTTTTATTATTATTATTGTTGTTGTTAAATTTAACCTATGGCTGCATGCATGTTGCGACTCCTGCAGAAGAGAGCAGAATTTAGGAGTGCACCGTGCAATTCATAGCATGTATCGGAAAAATCATCCTATTAAATACGAGTATTTAGTATATGTAAATGAGCAAAGCCCTAAAGATTTCCAGGCTTCTGCATTCAGATGAGGGAGTTGAGAACTTAAAAAGGAGGCCGGTTGTATTGGAGTTTTTAGCTTGAGGGCAAATGGATTGGATTTTGATTCTTTTTCATTCTCTAGGTATCACTAAACCAGCTCAATGTCATTCTTTCTCTTTTGCATTCAGTACGCATCCCTTCATTAATCCTCATTAAAAGACTTTCATCCTGACAATTAAGACTGCACCTCCTTTAAAGCACAAATATGCATTCTATATTCTAATACTTTGATGAAATGATGAGAAAATAGAGTAGCTCATTAACTTAATTATTGTCCAGCAGGGAACTTAGATACCTTGAAAAACACAGCAAGAATCCTGCCCTTCCTAAAAACAACAACAAGAAGTGGCTTAAAAACAAATTCTTTCCCAACTACGATGTAGTCAAAAGAGATTATACCAGGGATGGGATTCAGATTTTTTAACAACCAATTATGTGAGCGTGGCTTAGTTGGTGAGCGTGGTTTGGTGGTCATGTGACTGGCTGGGCATGGCCAACTCAACATCACTCACATTGAGGCATGCATCTCCTCGCCTGGCCTCTCATGACTGTGGGGATGCTGCAACAGTCATAAGGGTGAAAAATGGTCATAAGTCACTTTTTTCATTGCCAACTTTGGATGGTCACTCTACATAAGCAAAGTACCAGCAAAGGAGGGGAAAAAAACTCCAGAGAAGTTCCAGAGACAGGAAGTCTTGTCCTGCCAAGAATGTAATAAGGGTTAATGGAGAGTCAGTTTCTGTAAGCAACAGCAGAATGTTTCCTTCCTGCCTTCCTTACAGGATTAGGCCAGGAATTTCTTCTAACAACCGGTTCTCCAAACTGCTTAGAATGTTAAAGTTCTAGCAGATAGGTGTGAACCTGTAGAATCCCACCCCTGGATTATGCTATATGATAGTTGTAACTAGGATGTATAATAGGATGGGGGGAAAGGGGGGATTTGATATAATCGGTACACAATGACATTGTATAATTGGAACTGTTATATATGTTAAGGCAAAATGTTCAATAACAATTATTTAAAAAAAAAACATTCTTTCCCATAATTCGTCCAATAGGGGCAAACTTGGCTTGGCACAAAAGATGACTATCAGTTGGCCTCTGAAGGGGTGTAGGGTTGCTGCATAGATCCTAAGAGTTTCTGGGGTGTCAGAAGGATCTCTTCTCTAGGGGCAGGACCTGATCGCTTAGCAAGAGTCTTCAAACTTGACAGCTTTAAGACTTGTGGACTTTAACTCCCAGAATTCCCCAGCTAAGTCTGAGGAATTCTGGGGTTTGAGGTTCATACAACTTAAAAGAGACCTCTGGCTTAGAGCTATACATTCTGGCCAATGTTCTGGTTAGTTAATTAGCAGAGGCAGAAGGTTTTATATATAGGCCACAGGGACCGTCTTTAAAGTTCAACCAAGCCATGGGCTAGCAAACTGTAACTACGATATTACCTTCCTCGTCATTCCTTGGTTGGAAAGAGAGAGAACCTGTCTGACAATTGCAAGACTGAAATGTATTGTTTGTCCTCGGGGTCTGCAGGACTTGTCAATCTTGAGAGACCTCAGACTTCTGGACTGCTGAGCTGAACTCCTTGGACAGGCACAAGGGATAGCAACCTGAATCTTTGTAGCTGAGGTTGAGAATTAAGAAAGGGAATGAAGTCCACAACCATATTAAACCACTCAAAAGACTCTGCTAGACCAAGTTGACCGCAGCAGCAAATTTCATTGGCCAGCTCTTTCCTGGCCATATCAGAGAGTCCACAGAATAACAGAGTTGGAAGGGAACTTGGAGGTCTTCTAGTCCAACCTTGCTCAAGCAGGAGACCCTCGACCATTCCAGATAAATGTCTGTCCAGTCTCTTCTTAAAAACCCCCAGTGATGGAGCAACCACTTCTAAAGGCAACTTGTTCCACTGGTTAATTGTTCTCACTCTCAGGAAATTTCCCCTTAGCTCTAGGTTGCTCCTCTCCTTGCTTAGTTTCCATTTGCTGCTTCTTGTCCTCCTTCTGGTGCTTTGGAAATTTGCTTGTCTCCCTCTTCTTTGGGGCAGGTCCTTGGGTATTGGAGCACAGCTCTTGCAAATCTTCTTCAACGTTCATTAAATGTGAAACCAAGGTTGCCACCTTGTGTGTCATGTATTACGGTTCAAGCAACAAAGCTCTCTTACATCTTGATGCATTTCTTAACTCACCCATTTGATGCGCTGCCTTGACCCAAAGGCCAAATTCGCATCCAACAATGATTTGTTGGGAAGTTTGTCAATTCTAAACCTCCTTGTTTTCAGAGAAGTTGGTTCAGAGGTGGTATTCAGCAGTTTATGACTAATTCTAGACAGCCAGTAGTGGAAAACTGGAAGTGCCTGTTTTCAGCCTCCGGAGGACCTCTGGAGCCCTCCGGAGGCTGCTTTTGCCCTCCCAAGGGCTTGAGGGAAGCCTCTGCAGCCTTGGGAGGCTGAAAAAATGGGCCTGTTTTGGCATTCCAGTATTTCCTTTTCACCCCCTGGAGGTTAAAAAGGGGCACTTCTGGTATTTCCAGAAGGCCTGTTTTTCAGCCTCCCAAGGCTGCAGAGGCTTCCCTTGAGCCCTCAGGAGGGCAAAAATGGTCTCAGAAGGGCCAAAACTCAGCTAGGAGGCATGTGCATGTGCAGTGCAGGTACGTTTGGCTGGGGCTCGCATGCCATAGGTTCGCCATCACTGCCCTAGAAGTAACACGGTCAAGAGAAAGTTTTGTCCATGACTTTTGCTAAGACAAGGTGTCACCAGAGGTGCTTTTTAACAAAATTTCTAGGATGCATTGTTCTTTCTCCTGAGCTCAATCTATCCATTTCATGGATCAACAAGACATCTGGTTATAAAATTTTACAGTGGTATATCATTTTTTCTTCCATTTTGGTTCATCTTACACCTAAAATTACTGGCTGCATCATTTTATGCCTTTAAAGCAGCAATGTTTCATTATGTTCCAACCTCACAAAATTTTAAGTCTTTCCATGCATTTTCTGTTGCCACCCACCCCAAATGTTTGACAGGTCCCAATTTTAAATTGAAAGCTTTCCAGTAAAAACTTCCAGTGCAGCCTGAACTAAACTTGACAGTATTTAATTTCCTTCTCTTGATTGTTCCAGACTTTGCCAATGTTATACTTATTGTATTGACACCAAAGGAAGAAGTTTCTGAATTTAAAATTATTTACAGCAAATGGGAGGCTAGACAGAATGGTTATGAAGGAATGCTATGTTGTGAATGATTGCTCTGGGTTGTAAAATCTCCAAATGCCAACCCTATTTTAATTGGCCTATTCGTGTAAATGACTCTTATTTGGAGGACAGTGTAAAACTTTCCTTCAGGTGTTTCTGTTTTCCAAATTTCCTGCATAGATGGATTTCCTGCACCCCACTAGGGGAAAGGATGGTTTAGTCTTCGTTTATTGTATTGGCTTTGAGTTAGAGTTGATTCCATGACATTTTCTTGGCAAAAGTTTTGTAAGTGATTTGCCCTTCTTCTTAAGGTTGAGAAGGAGCAACTAGGAGCAACCCAAGATCTCCTAGTTGACTTTTGTGGGTAAGCCTAGATTAAAACTTGGGTTTCCTAGTCCAAACCCCTTAACCGTTAGGCCAAACACCCTCAGTGGAATGTCTGTATCCCAAAAATCAAGGTTGCAGAACTTCAACCATACAGAACTTACTTAGCAGCTCAAAGCTCATCTTTGACAGATATTTATCACAATACCATTTTCTCTCATGTCATAGAACTTTCTTGTCCCAAATACCTTTATTATCTGGAATAAATATCTGCCCAACTCCTCTCTTAAGAGTTTTTACTCACTTGCCAAAGAGGTCTAATCCAAAGGACATGCAAGTAAATTTAATGTATTAGCTTCACAATCCTTCTTTAGATTAGTTTTCCACTAATAAAATGTCATTAGAAAAAAAAATAAAGAATTTGGAGGTTTGAACTGGAATATGGTGGACCTTTGTACCACACAACAGAGTTGCTTAATTTTCCTGACATCTTGAACCCAGAATAATAGAGTTGAAAAAGACCTCAGAGATCTTCAACCCCCTGCTCCAGCAGGAAACCCTATACTATTCCAGACAGATGGCTGTCTAATCTCTTTTTGAAAGCCTCCAGTGATGGAGCTCCCACAACTTACCCACAACAAGCTATTTCACTGCTTAATTGCTCTCCCCATTAGGAAATTTCTCCTTAGTTCTAGATTGCTTCTCTCCTTGTTTAGCCAAAGATAGAGACTCCATCTTTCTCATTATCACAGAAGACAGGCATGCCCAAATAAAAGCTCATCCTACTCAACTGAAACTAACAATTCTCCACAGCCATCAATGGGATAATTAGGATCTTGGTGTTCTAACTCCTAAACAGTTTTGTTTATGGCTAACTGATTCTCAAAACATCCATTGCTCAACACACATTTAAACCATAGTTCCCCGAAGAACTATTTCACTTGTCCCCAAGGGATGCATATAAAGTACACTGAAGAGCTTCTAATTAGATCTGACAGAACCGTTGTGTTTTCTACATTAAGGATGGGGTGAAAGGGTAATCTGAGTGTATTACCCAGTGCACACCAGCTAAGCAGGATTTCCCCAAGGTGCTGCTTTAAATGAAGTGCCCTACAACAGATTAACTCAGTGCTTAATTCCAAGTAAACGATGATCTAATTTAACAAAGAGTAAATAGCACCAATGTTGAAACCTAGAACTAAATTGTACAGCTGTGGAATGTAACAAAAGAGCCAGATAATGTCACTTTCTCTAAAGTCCGGAAATTAATCACAGCAATGAAAAAGGGCTAAAAACCCCACCTCGCGAGGGGTTGGGTAGAGAGCTGAGTGAACAGGGACAGGCTCAAACCCTGATGTCCAAATCTATTTTACCATCCTAGCTAAAGAATTCTTCTTTGACATCTTATAGCCGTGGCGTGCAAATATTCCTAGCATAGCTTCAATCGTAGATACAGAAAGAAGCACACACTTCACCTGTGATGCAAAAGTCACAATTTATCCAGCCTTCTAGATACCACATTTTCTAGGCTACAAGTTTGATTGTAGCTACGTTTATTGATGTGGGCTATGGTAATAGGTTCCTGAAAGCAGGGGTGGGCTGCTGGGGGCTGGGAGGGGCTTAGGAGGGGCTGGCAGGGTCCCCCCATAACTTCAGAAAGACAAGCAGCCAGGGAAAGCTCTTCATAGGCTTAATTGAACTTCTGGGTGTTCAGCCAAGAGCATTTCACACTTGGTAACAGTGTGGCAAGATAAATAAACAATCCACTCGGTGCTTGCGGGGGAGAGCCATGGAGAAAATCAGATAGCATAGGCACTGCCTCCGAGGGGATTAATTCCCAAATAATAAGAATTGTGTAGCTCACCAGAAACTCCTCTAAGACTCCAAGATCCCTCTCGCAGTCACTGCTATTAAGCCTGGTTTCACCCATTCTTTTTATTTAAGTATTAAATGCATGAAATAATAAACAATTTTTGGTGTGGGCATGGCTAGGTAGACATGACCACCCAGCCACATGGCCACCCAGCCACACCCACCCAACCAGTCATTAGGCCAATTGGATTTTCCTTGCATCTTTGAATATTTCTCTAAGTTGTTCTTTCAATTCAGCTGAGTGACCACGCATTACAAAACATCTATCTAGTGCAGCTCTGTAGTTCAAATAAAGTATGGCTAGGTACTTCTACAAAGCATGAACGGAACTGTTTCTCATGGATTCTGGAACATATGAAAAGCTAGGAGAAAGAAATTACTGGTTGCAGTGGAAAACTCTTCCCTTTCAAAGACCACTTTTGTATTCATATATTCAAAAATCTTGGAACATCACTGAGCTGTTTGTGATAATTTAACCCAGCAATACCTCTGGTACTTCAAAGCCAGAGCAAGAACAGATGGAAAAATCTTACAGAACTCCTGAGAAAACTTCATGGATGCTTAAGAGTTTTGCTACTTTAAAGAAACATCAGGATAATGAACATCTTTTCATAAAGGTAAAAAATTGGATGGAAGTATGGGAGGCTTGGGTCCTTCATGGCAATTAATACAAGGGAGAAAAAAAAATATTCTTAATATTTTAACCTTCCTCCCATGAAATAGCAAAAGAGTTAAACCTCCTTTCCTAATTTGGTCCTGAGTGGGACTACAACTTCCCACAACTCCTGAGTAAAGGCCGTGCCAGATGGGAGTGCTAGTGCATGTGCCTAGAAGTATCTGGCATGATTTTTGTGTTTTTTCAGTGATAATGCAAAGAAAGCCCCCATCCTTCATCAAGACACCTGCCTCTTCAGTAAGTCTACTGTGCCACCTCTGTCCATATTCTTTGTCTTCCAACTACAGTATTAGCAGTCCTAGTGTGTTTGAAGCTCTTGTTCTTGAGAAGCATTGTTTTTGTGGGTATTTCTGGTAGGGAGAGAGCTTCAGCCAGCTGACCAATGAAAGAGATGGTGGAGGAGAGATGTTAGGAGTTGCTTTTGAAACAAAATTAAATGAAGGGAGACTAGGCAGTTTTATGGCAGCCAATCTGCAATTCTTAGAGCAAGATTTGAATCAACTCAATTCCAGGTGATTTTCTGTACCCCTCCATGTAGATCAAGGGTCACCAACCTTTTGGACCTCAGGGATCACCAAACTCATAATTTTAAATCCTGCAGACCAGAGACCCTGGGAAAATCCCAAAAAGATCTGCAGGAAAATTTCCCATCCTGTTTTCCTACCTATCGCTCAGTCTTCATTTGGATTGCAGGATACAGTTTCCAGCTCCATTCTCGGGGGAAAGAGAGAGAGAGAGATTTTGGCTTCATGCAAGGAAAGCAGCAGAAGCAGCAGAAGTCTTTCTTTCTCTCCCCCAAACTCCGCCAGAAATGAGTCTTTGCCAGCACAACCTCTTGGAGCAGGAGGCCTTGCAGGGTCCCAAAGACTCATTTCTGGCAGAGTTTGGGGGAGAGAAAGAAAGACATTTGCTGCTTTCCTTGCATGCAGCCAAAAGCAGCAGAAGAAAGAAGCGGAAAGAAGCAGCTCAGTGGCCAGGCAAGGCACGTGGGATGAGTGAGGCAAGTTCTGCCCTCCGTCCATTCCCCTCTCCCCTCACTTCCCCTGGATTAATTGCTTTGGGGGGGGGACATTTCTCTGCAGACCACCAAAATTTTCTCGCAGACCACCAGTGTCCCCGCCCCACTGATTGGCGACTACTGATGTAGATGACTATTGACTTGGCCACCTGATCTGGTGAGTGGATGGACTTTTGTTTTGTTTTGGGGCTGTGTGATTGTGTGGTCAGGTGAGGAGATGTAAACCTGAGTGGCATTCTCTTTATATGCTTAATCTATCAGGCTTCGTCTCTCTGTGCTGTCTTCGTCTATGAATAGGATGCAACAGGCCATGCTTTTGTTGATGAATGGTGCTGTCCAGCTACCTTGTTGCCATTCACAGAGAACATTCTGCCTTTATGAATGGGCACAAGGTTTCCATTCACAGGTGCTTTGGTTTATTGGGGAAACTGCTCTGGAGGATTTCCTATATGTGCGAGCATGCAAATTGGCTCTTTTCAAGGGGGTGATTTCTCCTTACTTTTGAGAAGGAGGTTTCGTTAACTATTTTAGAAGAAAGAAGAGGCTGACTCCTACACTCATTTGGGTAATGAAACATCTGCAGGAAAACAACCAAATTCAGAGAGCACTGAGGACTCTTCAATTAATGGTCTTTCCACTCCATTGGAAAATGATACAATCTTCAGCTAGTATGTTATGACTAGATTTCATGTACTATACTTGAGACATTCCTTGTAGCCGCAAATATAGGTCTTAAAAAGATGGTTTGTATCAGCTTGGGTGTGCTTTCATTCAGATACGTCCTACTTGAGTATGGAAATTTAGGTGAAGGATTTTTTTCAAAATCAGGCTAATTGCTGTATGTTAACATTATTAACATAATGGTATGAGTTCCGTGATCATCATAACCGACTCCGACCAAACCATTTAATTACACAATTCCCAACAGCTTTGATGAAATTGTATAACCTACTTTGAAATGCTTAACCTAGAAAGATAAATTTGGATATTTAGGTTTTGTCTTTACTCAACTGGAAGTAAAACCCATTGAAATCCATGGGTCTAAATGACCGTTTGTTCAGCCATGATGTGGGACTATTTAAAATATCCAGAGTGTTGCCATAACCTATTTAAACAATGCCAATTTTAGTTAACATGCTGGCATATGATAACTTGCCCTATGAAATGTTTATTTATAAAATATATCAGCAGCTTATCTGGCATTCTAATCTCTGCTGAAAACAAAGCCATTCTTAACAATGCATGATAAACTGTATAAATATCTCTATTTGGATGTAAATGTTTAGCTTTTTCACATGTCCACCACGTATGACAGAATGCCCCTGTTTCCAATACGAATTTGTAATGTCTTTATACATTCTAGATAATTTCTTTGACTCCATGTACCAATGATACATCATTTTATTTAAAAAAAAAATTCCTTTAAGTTCATACCATAATGTAAATTATTACAACCATAATTCTTGGATCATTTTATAATACATCTTTGAATCTGTCCCTCCCCTGTTTCAAATTTCAACAAAGTCTACATTTTAGCAATTGAAGGTCCATTGTTGGCATATAATTGTACTTCAAATTCTGTCTCAGACAGAAATTCCATCTTGTGTTTTTTTATCCACTTTAAATCTTTCTGCTAATTGTTGACAATTAGTTCCATACAATTCTCCTCCTTTTCTTCCTCTTTTATTCTTTTGGGTTTCAAGGGTTGTGACTTGATGCTGTTGTAGGACGTCTTTAATGTTGTCTCTGTTAGCAATGTAAGTCACCTAACAGTTATTTGGGTTGGAAATATATAAACTAGGACAGACATTTTAATGCTATGTCTTTTAGAAAATGTTAAAACTGTAATTGGGTGTGGTTTCTCAAACGGCCATAAGATGGAGCCAGAAACCTGGGTTGTTTAGTCTCAGAAAAGAGTCTCAGTGAAATGAGTGAGTCTATGTTTGCTTCTGTTGGAGAGAGTTGCCGTTCCTCCTCATGACTGTTACTGATCGTTGATGTAAGTCTGTTACTGAACTGTTTTTGATACTGGACTATCAATTTGGATTATCCCTGAGTTGAACACTGACTGCCTTACCCATGAATGACTTGGACTGTTTATCTTGGACTGTGCTTAAACGTTTATTGGAAGGAAAAACCTACATTAACTGTACAGTGTATCTGTGTGCTGTGTGTGTGTTATTTTTCACTTCTCTCACTACGTCTCCCTGTATGCACTCATTTTCCGAATGGGGAATTACCTCAACAGTCTCTCCATCTTCTTCTGGACCTTCCTCACATTCTTTGACTTTCTCCTCTTTTTGTACATGCTCAATGTCAGAGGTCCCCAAACTTGGCAACTTTAAGACTTGTGGACTTCAACTCCCAGAATTCTCCAGTCAGCTATCCTAACCCCTGCTCTAATGTGATATAGAATCCCAAGACCTTCTCTCCAGGTGACTTAACTTGCTGTTTCTTGTTTCTTTTTCTTTTGCCCATACTCTTATAAAGTATTAGTGCTATATTAGCCTCTTTCCAGCTATTGGGAATCTTTTTATTCTGCAGAATGAGTGGTTCCCATTTGTTGTTAGAAGCTTAGCACACACACATGCACACAAAAATTATAATAAGGAGCCGGTAATCCACCTGGACCAGGTACATTTCCTGTTTTAGTTTTGTTTTATACCTTCATACGTTTGTGTTGTAGGTCCATTCAAAGGTTCTCTCTCTCTCTCTTCCATGTTCCACTAATTCTGTTTATACAAATACGCCTCCCCTTTTTCTGAAGAAATTTCTTGACCTTTGAATAAAATACTCTTTAATACTGATGATACGCTTTTTGTATTTTTGTCTTATCTGTTATTACAGCATTTTCTTTTTCTAACATTAGCATCACTTGGTTTAATTTTTCTTTTCACAATTCATATGTCAATCATTTCTCCAGTTTATTTGCAGATTCAGAATTTATTTATACTGTATAATTCATTTTTATTCACAACTGTATCACTATTAACATGGATAATTGCCTCTATTGTCCTGTCTGGGGACTTTTCAAACTTTAAACTTTTTAACTCTTCTTTTTATTTAATCTCATCCAGATTCACCTGTGTTTTTTCTTGCTTTTTCTTTTTAAATTCACTATTTAAATTCACTATCATGTTGTATGAAATATCCTCTTATGAAAGTTTTGCTTGCATCTAAACTGTTCTTAATCATATACCTTTATTAAGATTATTCTAAAAAAAACCCCACCCTTTAACATCTTTAACTTTTCCACACTGATTCTCTCATTCAACCTTCTTCTGAAAGTGCCTTTTTGAATTTTTTTGTATTTTTATGGATGTGTTGTGGTTTGAGAGTCCTTGGTAATATCTCAACTTTATAGACCTGAATAGCCACAGTCTTGAAGAGTCAAACTATTTACTTAAACTAATTCAAGGCATCTTAAGTGAAGAATTTAGATAGACTTGATCCAGTTCGTACTGTACCATATTAATACAGGTAATCCACGACTTACAACAGCACTGAAAACAATGGCTTCTTTGCATCCTGAGACCAGGTGAGCTTCCTCACTGAAAGCTTTCAAGAGACTGGACTGCCATCTGTCAGAAATGGTGTAGAGTAGACTCTCTTTGGGAAGGGGGTTGGATTAGATGACTGACAAGGTCCCTTCCAACTCTCTTAATCCATAATCAGATCATTATTTGGAACTTTCCCAGCCGGCTTCAGACAAGGAAAGCCAGTGGAGGAAGCCAGGTTTACTGAAGAACTGTACAACTCACTTAAAGATGGCAATGGTTTGCTTAACAATTCTTTCCAGCAATTCATGAAATGGGGTGCAACTCACTGAACAACTTTAATGCACTAAATATGATCACAGAAGCACTTCACAAATACAGAACAGGGGGGAAATGCTAGATTTGAAAGCGTATTTATACTTGCTTTCATTTTGTTCTATCTCTAAAGAAAAAGAAAATGAAAGTAGGGGAAAAACACACAGGAGGCTTAATTATTCATGTAGAGAAAGTAAAGTGTGGGGGGAATATCCCCATCAAATTTTGTTTTATGGAGACCCCAGACAAGGTTTTTGTTTCCTTCACTTGTTTTGCAGAACTTCTCTTTCTTTTGTTGGGGCCTTTCACCTGTTGACTAACATTGGCTAAAGGTGAAAAGCCTGCTGCTGAATTAGACTTTCCGAGCAGGCTGGTACCAGGGAGATGCCGCATCATAGCGATCTCTGCATCTTCCAGCTTTTCATTAAAAAGTCAGCGTGAAGCAGCTCATTGGCATTTTCAGAAATTGGTTTCTATGCAAAGCCCTGGAGGTCTGCGCTCCGTTGTACTTGAGAAAGAGTTTCCAAAAGTTGATGGTGCTTTGCCCAAACGATGCCTACTCCCCCTAAGTTTAGTCCCCTTTTCTCCCCAATACTCAGATATCTGCTAGAATAACTTGGGAAAAAGGAGATAAATAACACACACACACATACACACACACATATTTCAGCAATAGAAGCATAAACTAAATCAAATTTATAAATAAAGCAGATGAATAAGTGGTCTCCATTTTCTATTATGTGTCTGAATTTTGTTTTCTAAGTGAAGAATTTTATGTTTCTTTCCATTAATCTGCTTGTTCCCTGTCAGGATGATTAGACTTTGCCTAAAGCAAATGCAAATATAAATCAGTGTATCATAAAAATGCCCAGGAGAGTCTCTAAGCAAACAGCCACATTGGAGAGTTTTGTAGTTAAAAGTCAGAGAGGAAACATCTGATGTGCAATGTTTATCTGTTCTACCTGCTTTCATAATAACCTTTGCGAGCACTAATCTCTCTTCTCCAGCTGTGCTAAACACAACACAAAACTTTCCTTCTCAAACCCACAATCCAGGGAGATATGAATATGAGAAGACAGAAGTACAAATGGTTTATTTCTTTAGGAAGGGGTATATTCTAGGGCACCAGGATCTAAACATCAATTCTCTTGTATCTTATGCTAAGATATAAAATTCATCCAGGCAATCAAAACTAAACAGTTAGCTGAACTGATTTTATTTTTTTAAAGTAACACACGGACAAATTCCCCATCTTTAAGAATCTTTTCAGCATCTGTATAGAAAAAGATTTGCATTCATGAAAGTGTCTTCCATTTTTTTTTCATTTGAATTAATTTTGTTAAAGCACACAGATACACTGTACAGTTAATGTAGGTTTTTATTTCCAGAAAGGTTTAAGCAAAGTCCAAAATAGGCAGCCAAAAGTCATTCACGGTTAATCACAGGTTTACAGTCAGTTTTTCAATCCAGGGATATTCCAGTAACAAAGTCCAGTGTCAAAAACAGTTAAGTATCAGACTTACATTAAATCCAGTAATATCGATTAGGAAAAATGGAGCAATGCAATACTTTCCAACAGAAGGAAATAAAGATACACTCACACTCTCTTCTGATACTCAGACGAAGACAAACCAGGTTTCTGGCTCCATTTTATGGCTGTTTGAGAAACCACACCATTGCATGCTCTTGGATTCCCTTAAGAGACAGTTTTAAAAGTATCTGGTTATATATTTCTAACCCAATACCTGTTAGAGTGTTACATTATATCCTAACATTCTCTCTTTGGGTAAGTATATATATACATTTACATTCATATACCATAATCTTCACAGTATGCCTTATGCTTTATAGAGCCTTGGGCCTTTGTAAAATGATCTGCTCTTATGTTTTCTGACATACAGTATTCAGCTTAATCATCTTACTTTGCACACATTGTCTCACATTTAAATATCTTAAATCTTGTGGTTTCGTTCTTGTTTTCACAGCAATATTTGAAGCCATCTGTATTGCTGATTGGTTATCTTCATAAACAACAATAGGATCTGTTACATTAATTCCCATATCAATTAATAATTGCTAATACAAAACTAAATCTGTACATAGTAAAGACAAACATGAGAATTCAGCCTCCATTGTGACAAACTTAGATGTTTCTATCTAATAGATCTCCATCCAATCAATGCTTTTCCCAATAATACAGCAGTACCTGATGTAGATTTTCGTGTATTTTGTCTGTAGCAAAACTTGCATCAGCATATGCAGTCAAATTCAGTTCATCTTTTGGCTCCAAATACAATGCATAATGCATTGTCTGCTGGAGCTCCAAATGTTGTAGGTAACTGAATTTGGTTTTCTGCCATGCCAACAAGTGAATGGCAATTCTCCAGTTGTTGTATTTACTACATTTCACCCCACAGTGTTTCAGGTAAACCTGAGTCAGATAACATAGTGCTGGAGATTAAGTCAGCCTGTGCAAAAATCTGATTCCAAGTCAGCTCCGATGAATCAGTTCTTTGAATAACATTGTTGACTTGAGTACCCATATGTCTGCGTTGGCTGCTTTTGTCCCATTTTGATTTGATGAATATTCAGATTGAAATAATACATACGTACATATTTGCACATGTCCTTTCTTCTTAACCAAGTCAAGAATCTGAGTTGATTTGAGGAAGCAAAGCAATGGTTTGGTCTGAATCAATTTAACTTCTCAAACAGAATTGGAACTGAGTGATTCACTCATTTCTAATATGGGTGACTAAATGTTTAGACTAAATAGTACTAGCACTATTATATACCACTTCACACAGCTTTTACAGCCCTCTCTAAGCGGTTTTACAGAGTCAGCCTCTTGCCCCCAATAATCTGGGTCCTCATTTTACCTACCTCGGAAGGATGGAAGGCTGAGTCAACCTTGAGCCGATCAGGATCGAACTACTGGTAGTTGGCAGAGTTAGCTTGCAATACTGCATTCTAACCTTAACGAAGGAAGGGAGGAAAGAAGGAAGGAAGGAAGGAAGGAAGGAAGGAAGGAAGGAAGGAAGGAAGGAAGGAAGGAAGGAAGGAAAGGCAGGCAGGCGGAGTCAATCTTGAGCCGGTCAGGACTGAANAAAAAAAAAAAAAAAAAACCCACCAACCCCTACATGGACAGATTTTTTAAGAAACAAGACTTTACATTAATCCGGCTCATTAATACCTAAAATTTTAAGTGCACATTAATGGGGAAAGAAGTATCTCTTTTCGGATACTTGAATGTGAGAATACTCTTTCAGTCATGTTCAAAAGAAAAATGGGTGATGCAAGAGTCCCTCTTTTGTATTTAAAACATGGTCTACATAGACCATTTTCTCTATCTGTGGTGGCGCTCTCTGCAATTTTCAGATCATCTTCTGAAGTGGATAGCCTCCATGGACATCCAGTGAAGTGTGTAAGGCACAAAAGACGAGGCTGCATATTAAATACCAGTGAAACTGATTTATTACTCTTGCCTATGTATGGAAATATAGTCAGTTAATGGTTAACATTATTATTTTTATTTATTTATTATTTTGGTGCTGGAGAAGGGTTAATGGGATTCAACAGGGGTTGGGCTTAGTCTACTTGTGGAAACACAGAGATTCTGGACTGATTCCTCTTTTGACTCTACCTCTGGTCTCTGCCACTCCTTTTCTTGACTACACTGTGAAATTTAGTGTGAGAATATAAAACTCTTAATGGGATCCTGTTCTGTGGAGGTCACCAAAATTTTGTAAGAGTTTTTTTCTCCACTTCTGGGAAAGAAAATATCTTCCTGACTATCAAGTGGCTTTGTGAAACTTTCTCAGTTTTGTTATGAATCCCCTAGGAAAACAATGGAGAAATTTAACTCTCTCCCGCTCCAGAAACCTTGTCTCAAAGCTTCTCCAGAGCAGTGATTTGTGTCTTTTCTTAAAGTCTCCCTCTTTTCTTTGCAAAGGAGGGAAGGAAAGACTGTGGACCAACTTTGGGAAGTTAATTTTGGCTTATCTAGGAATGGGGGGTTGCACAGTGAGAGTGGGTGAGTGAGCATCAATGCTCGCCTTTTGGAGACCCAATTAACAAGGTTCCAAACAAAGAAAAGTAGGTTAGTGTCCATTTGATTTGCTTTAGCTGAATAGGGCATAATGGATTGTGTTGATTTAAGAAGTAACTCCAATTTTGCTTCCAATTAGAGCAAGAGGTAGGATTCAGACCGGAGAGTCAGTGAGTTTTTTTTCTCTTCTTCTTGCCCCTTGAATCAGTAGTGCAGGGTGGTGGTGGGGAATGAGAAATATATTTAATAAATTATAAGTCATGCACCTTTGTGAAATATTGTTAGGTGGCTCACAAAACTTAAAGGGAAACATGCATGTGAAATTGATGTCTTCTTTCTGTGCCATCAAGTCAGTGGAAATGCTTAATAGCCCCACACAGAGAGGTTTCCTCCAGGATGGTCTGTCCCCATTGGTGGTACCCCACTGGCCTGTGACCAGTTCAGCCCAATTCAAGCAAACCAGTAATAAAAAAAAATGCTACCGGTTCGTCCAAACTGGTATTACCAACAATTGGCTGTGATTTAGATTAGCTAAAAAGCAGGAAATCATCGGATTTCTTGCTTTCTAGCTAATCTAAATCACATGGCACAGCTGATTTCCCCCTACTCACTGTTGTTCTTACTTCGCCAGGAGGCTTCCCAGAGGCCCAGGAAGCAAAAAACAGGGCACAGAGGCATGCTGTGAAACGGGGGGAAAACACCACATAACTACATAACTACACCCACCTAGTCACATGGTGACCTGGCCACACCCACCTAGCCACACCACAAAACCAGCAGTAAAAAAAATTTGAATCCCACTAATTTGGATGCAACCATCTCATGTTCTTCTTGGTGGACATAAGGTCTCTTGTGGGTCAGCCTATTCTCCAAAGCCCCTGAAGGCAGGACAAGAAACAAGGAATGGAAACTAATCAAGGAGAGAAGGAATCTGGAATTAAGGAGAAATTAGATCAATCAATCAGTGGAAGCAGAGGTGGGATTCAGCAGGTTCTGACCAATTCTGGAGAACTAGTAATGGAAATTTTGAGTAGTTTGGAGAATGGGCCAATCCCACCTCTGACTGGCCCTCCAACCCCATCCATTCTCTGCCTCCCGTTGAGTCCCAGCTGATCGGCTGGGTCTTCTTTTGTTGCTCTACACAGGAGAACGGAGCTGGAAAGCAGGTTAGTGGGGTGGGGAGGGAAGGGGGATTTTGCAGTATCCTTCCCCTGCCACACCCACCAAGCCAAGCCATGCCCACAGAACCGGTAGTATAAAATTGAATCCTACCACTGAGTAGAATGGCTCACCTTCAGAAGTTGTGAAGCTGTGAATGCTCAATGGAGGTTTTCAAGAAGAGACTGTCTGAAATAGCCTAGGGTCTCCTGCTTGAACAGGGGGTTGGACTACAAGACCTCCAAGGTCCCTTCCAACTCAACAGAGTTCTCTTAAATAGCTTGCCTGGTCTCAGCCCTGGCATGGCTTCATTTGTTATTGCTTTTGTTCAGTAACAAATATAACAGGAAGATGAATGACAATAAAGTAAATCAAGGTTGGGTGGAAGAGGCAAAATTATTTTAAAAATATATAAATAATCCTTTGTAACCAGGGCTACACAAAAATGTTGTGCTGCCTACAGCAGATGTGATGGGGGTGGTTGACATCCCCACCTACAGTTGGAGGGGCACTCAACTACTCTGTTCATATCTGAGACTCAAAGCAAATCATGTTTGAGGTTATTAAGCTGGTAAGTGATTTCAATGGGGATAGAGTTGCCATAATGTTTGCATTAATGTAATCATGAATCTCATTGAACATGGGATCCTTTTGGAGTAGACATGTAAAGTATTTAGTTTTGGGGTGAAAAAATTCCAGATAATCTGAAACAGAACCATCAAATCCGATATTATGGAGTCCAACTCTTGTCCTACTACAGGAATACAGATGAAAGTTAGGAAGGAGAAGGCTATCTGATCTTCACATCAAGAGGTCTAATGAAAAAGAAATGTTTATGGCTAGATCCACTGTCAAATTGTTCTTAAACGGAAAAGACTTCTTTTAAAATAACACATCAGTCTCAAAGTTCTATCATATCCTTCACAATTGTACAGTTTCTGACCTGACGGCTGTATTCTTCTTTTGTCACCATTTCTTGTGTGAATCCTCCTTTAGCTTCACACTTTCCCTTCGCTTTTTGGTCCTTACCCCTGGCTTGGTTTGCTGCCTTCCATATGTTTCTCCATACCAGAATTGTTCACAGCTGGGCTTGTAACATTGTCTTCATTAGAAACTCCCACAAGAAACACTTATGAATTGGGTTCACTCGGCCGATTTAACCTTGGCAATCTTTTTATCTGTATGTGGATTTGGGTTGGCTTATCACCATTTTCCCACTGTGTTTGTGTGCCAATGCAGCCAGTCTTTCACTCCCATTTAAATATGGAAACATGACCATTTGTAATCCCCATTAGAAAAAAAGTATTCTAATTTTAGCACAGGTAAAGGGTGTCATCCTTGTTCTTCCAGGATTCTTTTTTTCTTGCAATTTGCAGTGCTCTGTGCCTTTAAAAAAGGAATTGGAATTCTCTGTGTCCATTTGATGATTCAGTTCCTAACTTCAATTGAAAAACAAACAAACATGTGTTTTATATTTTATCTCACCCTATTTTTTGTAATGTTAGTCAACCTGCAAGCTTGTTTGCTTCCTTTCCATGGCCCTAAGGGTTCAGCTGTGCATTTTATGCAGGCAAAATAGCAATAGGAGACCCATAAAAAAATCTGGAGTTGGTCTTGCTTTGCCTCAAAACTTCAGCTTCTTTCAGGGAAATTCAAGAAAGTGCTAGCAAAGCCCTTTATTAAATGTGCTTTGCTTCTTGAATTGGAGGAACTTTTGCCCTTTTTACCTATGGAGGTTCTCCGTCACCCAGGTCGCAGTTGTCCCAAAGGTGCTTTTTCAAGAGGCACCTGGATTCCTTGTTTTTCCTTGAAGGTGTCTCACCTCTCAACCAAGAAGCTTCTTCAGCTCTGGGGAATGACTGCCTGCAAGGAACATAAATCCTTCTTGCATGAGAAGCAAATTGTCTTCAAAGAAAAAAAACAGAAAGTCCAGTTGTCTCTTGAAAAAAAACATCCTGAGGACACAGAGGAACCTCCAAGTGACCTCAAGGACTCTCTAAAAGGATGCAAGTGACCAGCTCTGTCTGCAAGGAGTGCAAATCCTTCCATTCCCCACCAACCAGTTAGAGATGAAGAAGCTCCTTGGAGGAGAAGCAAAATGTCTTCAAAGAAAAAACAAAGTCCAGTTGCCTCTTGGAAAAAGCAACTTTGGGTTTTGCCCTTTTTTTCCCATTTTCTTTCCCCCTTTTTAGGACAGATATCTAAGTTGACAATACAAGCCATGTTGTTTCTTTCCTTGGATGCAACTGGTGCTTTCATTCTTCTGCCCTTTCATTTCTGGAATGTTTAGAGACAGGGATTTCATGGAGACAATGCCCTCTGCCAAGAGACAGGAGGGTGTCCCTCGTGTTCCAGTTAGAAAAGGAAACTCCTGGTGTTGATCCAAAGCCTGCAAATTAAAACCATTAATGACAAAGATGCAAATGCATCCGATGATTAATCTGATCTCTGACAAGCTCCGAAGGGCTGTTCTTTTCAGCGGGAGCTGAGCTGTAAAGCAGGAGCTTCGAGCGCTTGACCTGGCACTGAAGGCTGGCGCTTCGGTCTGCTCGCTCATGCCTCTTCCTTTGAGCAGCCTTGCTCTTTTCCAAACAAATACTGCAGTCTGGAAATCCGGGATGAATGCCCTCCTAGCAGCGGAGAAATAAGGAGGCTGGTGGTGTCGGATGCCTTTTTTTTTTCTGGTGACGAGGCTACAATTAGCATCCCAAAGCATCAGGATGCAGGAGACCAAGGGTTTCAGTTAGTACCTGCCTGGTCACCTAATTTCCTTTCTGGCTGTGCTGGCAACTTTTTTTGCATGGGTGGCAAAAAAAAAAAAAGACCCCACCCCCGGTTAGAGTGACTTAAACTTTCCTTTAGATTGTGTGGTGGCTTGGCAGCTGATTGGCATGAAACACCATCTGGGACAATGTTGACTTTGGAATGGGAATCGGAGGGTCTGCAAACAGTGGGCATTGTTGTGATAATCTTTGCATCTCTGAAGCTGCTGCACTTGCTTGGACTGATAGACTTCTCTGAAGGTAAAGTGGTGGCTTTGAATTGTTCTCTTTGTAGGTAGTGCCAGCTGCTTCTGCTGCTGCTGCTTCTTTCTCTCCGTCAGTCCCTTTGGCGTTGGAGGATCAGGCATGCTGCTGATAAACTTGTGCCAAGAAGCTTCTGCAATTTCTGGCTGTAAATCATGTTTTGTTTTGTGTTTCTATTTCTACGGTTCAGTCCCTGCAGATTCCCAATGCTGCTACGTTTTTCAGGGATGGAGGCAGAAATGCATCTCTAAACCACATCGTGGGAGTAAGAAAGTTAGCGTCCAAACAGGTTTTTTCCTTGCATACAGATTCGTGGCTACGTCAAATTGGAACTTTTCTGATTCCGTTATTAATACGATTAATATTCAAGGGTTGCTTTTACACACGAACAGATTTCTGGAAAACTAGCTGGGGTGTGTTCTGGTTATTTGTCATCTCAGAACTGGAGGAGGTTGACTGGCTAAGGTGTCATTCAATACTCCAAGCCACCCTGAGTATTGGTTGTAATGTGTGTCCTTGGGAACAAATGACAAAATGTTTTTAATATATTTGTATTGCCTTGCAGCCTGTTCCGTTTATTTCTCTGTAAAGGAGCACCAGGTGTATCAACAAAACTTGCTGTAGGATTCAGTAGATGAACTTATAAGCATCATATTTTCTTGGGGTTTCTTCGTTAAATCTGCTTCTAAAAATTAAAACTGTCACCCTCTCATTTCATTCTCTAGATTGCAAGCAAACTGAAATTATTCAGATTGCTCACATAGTGTTTCCCCCCAGCCAATTTCCTTAGAAATGGCACACCCTCAGAGTCTCCCACAATTCTTCTTCTTCTTTTCCTCTCTTTTTATCTTGTTCATCTGTATAATGTCTTCAGAAAGTGAAATCAGCAACTATTAGCTTCTTAAGAATTGCTAAATAATTCTGCCTTGACATTAAAAGAAATGATAGTAGAAAGAGACTCTTCTTAAATCTAGTCTTTGTAGAAAACTTCAGAAATATTTAAATAGCAATTACTTTATCAGCAGTGAACATCAATAAATAATGTATAACAGGGAAGCGTGAATTGAGTTCAACTCTGGGTATGGGGATGATGCCACAGCCATGTTGGTTCCCTGGCAAAAATTCAGAAGTAGCTTGCCATAATTGTATTTTAGGATGTGTTTTCCAACTTCTGGAGTTAGCCTATAGTTTTGAGATTTTCTAGTGATTTCCCATCCAAAAATTAACCATATTGAATCCCACTTCCTTTTTTTAATAAAATCATGCAAGGCCAGCTGGGTGCTATCACTTGTTGCAAGTGGATAAATCTTCATCTCATCACTAAGAATACCTTTGTTTGTGAATGTAGGCTTAAATAATATTAACTGTAAGACTATAATAAGTATACAGCTGATGCAAAATAGCAAAACCACACTGACTAAAAAGGGGAAATTGACTGCATGATGCCATGAAAAAGGATCCAAGATCTGAGATACATCAATCGTCCTTGTGTTTTTGATTAAATCCTTTTGATTCAGTAAAAGAAATAGGCTTAGCTATACTTCAGCACTTTAAAGGTTGGAACTTTGTTGCAGTCCTAAAATAATAATGTAAGTTAAGGTTAGGGCTGGAAAACAGCCGCTCTGGTCAACAGGGTAAGAGTATGCTGGGTTTAAGGTGCAACATGTAGTTTACATATGGATGTTTTTGTAGCAGATCGACAGATTTTGTAGCAGATTGAAAGATATTCCCTCTCATGCAAAAATTAGGCAAGGTACAGGGTAGCATAAAATGTGTGTGTGTGTGTGTGTGTGTGTATGTGCAGGCGGAGTGCTAAAATTGAGTTTAGTTTGGCACTGAAACCAGGGAAAGAAAAATAGACTTAGAAGTTGAGCTAAAGAGATGATGGTCATGGCATTGAGGTCTGGGTTTGAGCCCTGTAAACCTCACGGTTTGCAAGAGCTGGAAGATGCCTTCTTCAAAGCCTGGGCCTCTGTTTTCAGCTAAATGGTACACCAGTCAAAATCAGGTGTTTTCCCATCTTGAAGCTGAAGGCACAAAATTGTTGTCGGGTTCTGCTGGTTTTCTGCAGTCCTAAGATAATGCTTAGCAAGCATTTATGCATTTGAACTGAAAAGCTCACCTGAGAGCTCCTACAGTTTCTGCCTCTCTCATCCAAATGGCTACGTGAATTGAAAAAAAAATTGTGCAGAATAGGACAATTACAAGGAGGTGAACTAATCCTATATTTCTTTTCTAGGAGATAAGGGGGAGGAGGGAGGGAGGGAGAGATGGAGAGAGAGAGAGAGAGAAAGAGAGAGAGGGGAAGAGAGAAAGAGAGGGGGAGGGAGAGAGATGGAGGAAGGGTGGGGGAGAGGGAGGGAGGAAGAGATGGAGAGAGAGATGGAGGCAGAGGGGGAGAGAGATGGAGATAGAAAGGGAGAGAGGGACAGTGGGAGAGGGCGGGAGGGTGGGAGGATGGGAGAGAGAGAGATGCAGAGAGAGGAAGGGAGGGAGAGATGGAGAGATGGAGATGCACATTGTGTGCAATGTACAATTGGGGGATTTTCCCAGTGTTATCCATGACCACTGCATAATGGTGTCCCCTGCTTAAAATAGAAGACAGCACAGTAGGTCATGATTGGAACCCAGAACAAGAATATATTGGAAGGAAGTAGGCCAGATCCCATTGGTTTTATCGCTGTACAATCTCTCCCCACCTCAAAGGATGCATTTCAAAAGCCAGCTCTTGGGCATTCTTCAGTTAAGCATCACCCTGGCAGGCCCTGCACCTGTAGAAATTCCAGGGAATTCCAAAAGTCCCTATGGATAAAGCCTGTTCCTTATAAGTACATGTATATTAGCTTCCTTGTACACCATCATATGAGGACTACAGTGTGATAAGAGGTGTGACTTATCCAGGAGAGAAGCAACCTAGAACTAAGGAGAAATGATAGCAGTCTTCCAAAGAAGAGGGGGTCAACCTATTCTTCAAAGCCCCTGAAGGCAGGACAAGAGGTAATGGATGGAAACTAACCAAGGAGAGAAGCAAGCTGGAAGTAAGGAGAAACTTCCTAGCAGTGAGGACAATTAACCAGTGGAACAGAAGTTGTCTTCAGAAGTTGTGGGTGCTCCATCACTGGAGGTTTTTAGAAGAGACTGGACAGCCATTGGTCTGAAATGATTATAGGATCAAAGGGGCTGGACTAGAAAACCTCAAGGTCCCTTCCAGCTCTATTCTGATTGATTGAACAGGAAGGCTGCCCATTACATTGGCTGGATGCTCTTTCCGAAAGGTGATTTTGGAAGAGGTCAGTGGATCAAAGCATGCCAGGGCCTCTTGGGATGCAAGGCAAGACAAGGGGTAGGGGCCGTTGTAGCGTCCCTGCAGTTGGTCATAAAAGCAGGCAAATTGCCAAGGGCCCGCTGTAACGTTGAGTACAGCCCATAAGCCCCTTCGTTCCAGCACCCTCACAGTTCTGAACTTGGTCCCCGAACAAATGGTCATAAGTCTAAGACTTCTGAAATAAGAGCTCTGTTCCTCCTTTTAAACTCTTTTGGTTGTAAAAACTAAATGTGTTTATTTAAGTGGAGAAGAAGCATGTTTGTTGGAAAAAAGCAGCATAATAAATAAAACTAGCTTTCGTGAAAGACTAATTCATACCAACATGCCTGTACTTTAGAGAAAATCTGTTATTTGCAGCAGGTGGTTCTGTGCATTCTTTAATCCTCCTCCTCCTCCTCTTCCTCCTCCTCCTCCTCCTCTTCTTCTGCTTCTTCTCCTTCCTCTAGTTCTAGTTTTTCTTCTAGTTCTGCTTCTGCTTCTTCTAGCTCTTCTAGTTCATCTAGATCTTCTCCCTCCTCCTCCTCCCCCTCCTCTTCTTCTTCTTCCTATTTTGCTTCTGCTTCTTATATTTCTGCTTCTTCTAGCTCTTCTAGTTTGTGTAGTTTTTCTTCTTCCTCCTCCTCCTCCTCCACCTCCTCCTCCTCTCTCCCTCTCNAGAGAGAGAGAGAGAGAGAGAGAGAGAGAGAGAGAGAGAGAGGTGTTAATGAGACTCTTCCAGGATTCTGTGTTTATCTTATTCTGGGATTACGATTAAACAGGAAAGGTTTCCATTTAGCTAAACTCCAGTTATCAGACAAATGGCTGCAATATAGTTGATTCTTCCCAGCGGCATCAGAAGGAGGGAAAAAGTAATTAAGGCATTGGCAGAATTGAAGGATGATCACTGGAGGGGTTTCTTTCTTTGATTTCTGTTCTGTTTTCAACAGCCAAGGCAACCAACAAATAAACAAACAAATAAAAATTGTGCTTTAATGGACCATTTAAGCCCACTGTTGTGGTTTAAAGAGAATGAAGTGAAATCTATGTCTTTACCAAAATGTTTTTTATCTGCCCAAATGTGTTTAAGATGGCTGTCTAAAGATAATTAAGACAATAAATTCAGGCCCAAGAATTCTTCCATGTCAGGAAAAGTTTAGCTGATCATGCATTTTGAAGGATCGATAAATGAAAATAGGATGCAGCTTCATTTGCTTTATCTTACTTAGAATATGTGATAAAAATACACATAAAAATGCTTATTACAAGAACTGAGTTGCAATTAAATAATGAATGCATAACACAATCCTTGGCACTGTCCTCTCTGGCTTAAATGAAAGAGGGCTGCTATTTCTAGCTTAATTTCAGATTTAATGTGGTTAAATGGGATCTCTTATCAACCTTTCCATGATTATTCATTAAGTAGCTGGATACCCATGCTTCACTACAAAACTATGTGGTTTGGCTTAGTTTTTGGGGAGGAAAATAAGAGAGGGGGGGTTCTGTTTCTGCCTACCAGAATCCATGGGTATTCATCTGGTTCGCGTCCTGTCAGTGTGTGAGAGAGTTGAGGGCTGTTTGGAAACTGAAGCAGTATTTGCTGTGTGAGGAAGAAGGAGACAGCAAGGAGCCCGGGCCTGGCTTAGCTCAACTGTTCTGTACTAAAACTGCTTGGTGCTGCTGTGAAACTGAAACTAAAACTCCTCTCCTCTGCTTGTGTTTTGCATTTGGAAGATATTTCTTTTCAGGAGTGGAGGAGTAGTAGGACTCCTTAGCATTAGAGTGTGTTAATAATAAGAATAATATAATATATAATAAAGGAAATTCTCTAAATTCTCTGATGTTCATTTTGAAAAATCCTTTCTTAGTGAGCCCCTAGAAGCCAAGAGGAGCAAACATGCCAAATTTCAAGTTTGTAGTCTTGATGGTTCTGGAGAATTTGTGATGATGTGTGAGGGGTATTTCGCTTTTATATAGAGAGATTGTGTAATTAATTCATTCATTAAAAGACCCCCTGCACATATGAAGAATCTATTTGGTCAAAAGACTGAAAGGGGGGGAATATCAGCAACAATTCTGTTTGTGGACGATCTTTAGCTCTCTGTACACCTACAAAAGAAAAAAAAACAGTTCTTGGAAATATTTATTGTGGTTCTTTAGTTTATTTAGTTCAAAGAAGTTACAAAGCAGAGTTTGTAAGCTAATTTATATCTCCGGTTTCACTTATCTAAATTTCACATCCACAGAGAAAGAGTCACCTGTTTCCTTGAACCTTAAATGAGGTTCCACTTTTGATTTCATCCCCTGTGAAAATTAGCCACTAAAAACTGGCGAAGATATATAAGTAGTTCTCAACTTAGAACCAGTTGTTTAGTGAGACCATTTTGTGTCTGTTCTTCTGTAGAGAAAGCAGAGGCCCATAGAGAAAATGTTTTATGGTCCTTGTGAAGTGAACTTCTCACTGCTCCCACCTCTGCCTGGGTTGCTTTAAAGCTTCTTAGTATCTGTGTAGTATATTTGAGATTTCCATATAATTTTTTTTTGAGCAAAGTTGTAACAGGGTTAATGCGACATCTAATTGTTTTCTACCTGATGTACTATTTTCTCTTGGGAAAAAAATGTTTTGATAGAAACTTCAACTAAGTTTATTTACTTGAAATCAACATGGCAAGTAAATATTTTTTTAACTACATATATATTTTCCAATATACATCAATATTGTATGTGAACAGAGTTGGTTCTGGGTATCATTCATATTAATCCAGTTCATCATAACAATATCAGCAATCTGTATCACATTTGTCGAATTTAAGTAACTCTCCTTATATTGTTTAAGCATAGTGTCAGCATTCCAGCAAACTTCCACTCCAACCAATAACTCCGAGACAGGCAACTTCTCAAAAGTTCCTTTTATTTTGGATAGTAAAGCCCATGTCACACTGCACCAACGGATGGAAAGAGGATGTAAAACGGAGAAAAACGCTTGCCATCCGTTGGTGTTAACGCAATGCATCCATTCTGTACTGCACTGCGTGCGTTTTTCATACTCTCTCTATCACCAGCCATCCCCAGCATCCGTCTACTGTGATTTCATCCGCTAAAAGTTTTGAGGCTGCACAAAACTTTTTTGAGCGGAGAAAGTCTCAATTGTTGGTCCCATTTTAACATCCCTATGCATATGTGGAACAATCTTGTTATATGTCCGTTGTCATCCGTTACGCATCCGCTAATAATCCGCTAGGCATCCGCTGCGCATTTCCGTGCAACTCGCATCCGCTCCAGCGGAAACCGGACACAGCGGAGGAAGCGAAACGGGGAATGGAACGTCCGCCGCAGCATTAAGTAGCATGGGCATAGGGAAAGGAATGTAAGCGGAGCAGCTTCGCTAATAAAGCATTAAAGTTCGTATAGGGGACGTATCTCAGATATTTAGATGTCTGGAGGGACTGTCTAGAGGACCGGAAGGACATCTACAGAAAACCTATTTCCTATAAAAAGAGGGAGGAAATCACCTGATCTCACTTTCAAGTCCAGCAGCCCTGGTGTGCAGACCTCTTCAGCCCTTGCTCTTGCTCTTGCTCTTCCACACTATCCATTGATGATCCACCCATGGATCATCGCACACTCCTTTTGGTAGCCGCCATATTCTACAACAAGTGCCGAAGCCCTCTACAGGCTCTTTCCACCTGTTATACACAAGGATAAAGGAGGCAAGCCCAAGCAGTGTGTGGGTCGAAGATGGATCACGAGAAGGAGCTGAGTATGGGACTGTATGACAAGCTGAATGGTGGGAGCTGAGGACCCGAAAGACGCCTCGTGCATTCCAGCACTTGCCTCGAGGATGGCCTACACCATGAGCGTTTGATGAAGTTGTGGAGCGGGCTGAGACCAGGTTGACCATAGGCAACACCCAACTTCCGGCCAGCCTAGACCAGGACTGAAGGTGGCACTGACATCTGTTTGCCACCTGGCTCTGGGACCACATACAGGAACATGCAGTATGCCTGGAGGGTGGGCCACACAACACCATCAGCATTGTGTGGTCAGAGAAGTGGTGCAGGCCCATATCTGAAGAATTACGCTGGAGGAGCTCCACTCAGTGCCCCTCCACTGAAGAAGCTGGAAGAAATTTGCAGAGCAAGTGGGTTAATCAAGAAGTGGAACTTCCTCCACACCGTTGGAAGAACATAGATTAGGGGAAGCACGTGGCCTGCAAAGCTCCAGCAAAACTCAGGTCCTCTTATCACAACTACAAGGACTTCTCAGCAATATCCTCTTTGCCATGGTCATGTTGATCTACAAGTTCATGTACATCGATGCTTCCAGGCAACGGGTCAGCTTCAGATGCCCAGGTATTCAACGTTCCAGTGACCTCAAAGGATCGGGCTGGAAATGGCAACCTCTATCATGGGCTTCCCCAGGATCCAGACCCCCTGCCCAACGACACATGCAAGATGTGCCCGCCGACTTCAATCGGTGGGGAATGACGCCCTTCTCCCTAGACCTAACCTCATGAGCCTAGCATCTTCCAGACTCCTCACCCGTAAAGAAGAGGATCTTCAACGACAGGTTATCCAGGGCAAAGACGGTGGTTGGAGAACCGCTTTGGCATTCCTGGCCAACCAGGTTCCAGGTACTTTCACCATCATGCAACATCGCCCATTGAGAAGCCCGTGAGGAAAAGTGTGAAGCTTGCTGTTCCTGCACAATCTCATGGCGGCACGTCGCTACCAGTGGTATGCAGGAAACAGGCTCGTGGACCGCTCAACAAGGCAATGGGACATGAAGCTGGGGAATGGAGGAAGGACGAAACCTGATAGACAACTGTGGATGTGCCAGGCCCCAACAGAGCTTCACGTGAAGGGAAGATCAGCAGCGCAACCTCCAGAAACACGGTGTACACTCCCGCAGCTGGACAGTGGAAGTTGGCAAGACAGGATGGTAGATCGCTTTAATGGAATGCTTCCTTCAAGCCTGTCTCTCACATCTGATGAGGTTGGCCATGTATGTTGAGATGGCCTTACAAATGAATCGGGCATGAATTGAAGAGTTGTGGTTTATGTTGAAATGTGTTGATGAATGGGTTAAATTGTTATTGATAATAAAGGGCCATCGGTGTGGCACCTGGGAAGGGGGGACCATACAGTCCCACTATTGCCTTGCGACTGGAGGCTTATCTATCCCACTGCTATCCCTTCCCATCCCACGTTATATTACCTGTGCCTCGTTGCTCTTTGGGCATCCCACAGGTATCCCTGCCCATCCATCTGCTATTCTTACCCATCCCACAAGCATGCATAAGGCTTAAACCATTTCTAAAAGTTTTCCAACCAAGACTTTATTTAATCTAAAAGAACTGAACCAAGTGTGTGAAAGCAAAGATAACCTTTATTACTAACAAACTGTAACACAAAATAGACCCAAGTAAGTGTCCAAGCAAAGATAAAGTCAACAGATAAGCAATCCCAGTCTCTGGCACTCTTTAGTCACTCTGAGGCATGCCCATAGTCTAGGCGCTGAAGGTCCAGGTGCTGTGGAGGTTGGCAGTGGCTGGAGTGCTGGTCTGAGGTGGCATTTGGGGTGCTGGCCCGAGACGGACAACAGGGGATGGTGTGTGGATGGAATGCTGCTCAGAGAGCTGGGCTCAGTCCCAGTGATTTGAGCAGGCCCTTCCTCCTGACATGGGGTGTCAGTCCAAGACGATACGAGATGTTCTGAGGCCGGGGCTTTTGCTGTGAGGTGGAGAAAGGAGGAATGTATGGGCGCTGTCTGGTCCTGCCAGCTGTGACGAGGTGACGGCATCGGTGCAATCTGTGGCAGTCGGTGGCAATCTGTGGGTGTCAGTTGGCATCAGTGGCGTCGGTTGGCACCGTGTGGTGTGCGAATGTACCTGTGCCTGGCTGGGAAGGCTGCCTGTGCTGCTGGAACTCCTGGTAGCCGAGCCTTGGTAGGTGAGGGGTGTTGAAGCCTTGAAGGGCCTGTGACATCAATTCTGGGGTGGAGAGCAGACTGGAAGTAGGTCAGCAGCAAAGTTCAGCTGGGCGCTGGAGGGTGATGCAGCAGACCTGTGGATCCTCCTCCCTTGATCACTCTGGTACTGGGGATTCGGGCATTTCCATGAGGGTCTGGTTCACATAGGTGAGGAAGGGCTTTCTGTTAGAGTATGGTAGTCCGGACTGTAACGCAGCTGAGAGAGGAGATGCTACGGTCTTCTGATGGTGTCCCTGATCTCCAAGAAGGACAGTGGTGGCTCTGTCCCTCCGGTCTGGTTCTCTGCTGCTTTCTTATCGGAGGTGGAAGCTACGGGTGGGGGTGGGGTGGTCTCTGGTGGCAGCGGCTCTTCTTGCTCCAACTGCAATAGGGGTCCCCCATGTGCTCCGCCAATGGGAGTGCAGCTGTTCCGGGGAGTCTCCATCATGGGGCACTCCAAAGATCCTGCCCTGGACACAGGAGCTGGGACTGCTTGGCCAGAAGAGGACTGGCTCTCTTGTGGGCTGGCTGAGAGAAAGGGTTGCCCAGAGGGGCTGCTCGCTTGGTGGCGGATCTCACCCTCCAAGAAGAGCTGCACTTTGGCCCGTCATGTAGGTCTTTCCCGGTCGGTGAGGCTTGACCGTGGCCTGGCCAGAGTTCTTCAGATGCAGCTTCCCGTACCAGGTGTGCAAGTGCTTCCAACAACCACCCCAGGAGGACATCTGGAAAATCGTAGCCCAGGCTTCTCCGCCTTCTCTCTCCAAGCCACCTGCTTCCAGCTGTGTTGTTCTTGAACTAGAGGCTGTGTTCTTTCTTCTGAGGTATTTCTTCCCTCAGCCATTTGAGCACGCTCCCCTCATGTTCCTCTGAGTGGAGTACCTGTCTCTCTCTCCCTTTTTCGCGAATGCCTCTTCCTCCCTCTGGCAGGGCTTTCTGGGCCCTTATCAGCAGGGCTTTGAGGTTCTAGGGGTCTGGTCCGCCAACCACCCACACCAGCAGCAGCAGCAGGAACCAGCAGACCAGCAGCAGCGACGCAAGCAAGAAATCAGCACCAGCAAGAGCCCCAGCACCAGGAGCCAGTCACCAGCAGAGTCAGCACCAGCAGAAGCACCAGGCAGCAGCACGTTCCAGCAGAAATCAGCACCAGCAGAAGCACCAGCACCAGCAGAGTCAGCACGCAGGGGGTGGGATGGGTGGTCCTGTCCTTACTTGGCCTAGGGGCTTGGCAGGAGTAGGGCACAGGCTTCTCTTCTTCTCTATGTTTGTTGGCTGAAATGTGTCTGGCAGCAGGTCTTTCCTCTGAATGGGACCTGCTTGCGAGCTGCTTTTCCCTTTATAATCCGTCGGGGGCTGACAAATGCATCCTCCCCGCATTGCACAGTGGACATGCTTTGCATCTGCTAGGCATCGCTAGGCGTCCGTTGATGCTTCGCGTCACTGCTAAGGCATGCCACTACGCATCCGCTCCCTTCTCTGGCGCGTCCGCCATCCGCTCCTTCTGCTGCGCGTCCGCTTCGCTGTTCTCCCACGGAAGCCCTGCGGATGTGTCATCCGCTTCCATCCACTTCCATCTGCGAGGCTTCCGTTGAGCATCCGCTTAACATCCTCGCTACGTCCTCCCCACGTCCGTTCTTTTCCGTTGTTGTCCACTCTCTTTATGCAAATGGGGCACTTTTGAGAGCAGATAACAACGGATGGAAAATTTGCTCATCTGCTGTGTCCTTTTTACAAACGTTTTGCATCCGTTGGCTGATGTGACCTAGCCTTAAACTGGTACAGCTGGGGAATCCCGAATCTGAAAGTTCCAGGTTTCCTTGCAATAAGTAAAAACTACAAATCCACCCCCTGCACACATCATCGCATCCCATGCCCCAATTACCATCCGTCCCAATGTGAGGGACTTCCCCTCACTTATGCACAAAACAACCTGCCCTTGAATTAGAAAAAGAATGTTATTATATCTAACTATATACACTCCAAGGAATTCCCCCCTCCCACTTTCCCAGGCTCAAAATGTGGCAGCGTGGGAGCATCTGGTTTCAATATGGCTTCCAAAGATGACACATATATCAACTAAAATAAAACCAGTCACCTTTATCTCTGTCTTCATTTATGCCTTTCTTGTTCAGTCTAAACATTCCTTTATGTATATAAACAAAATTAATTGTAAGTATCATTCATATTGACCCAATATATACTAACAATATTAGTAATCTCTATCACATTTATCAAATTTAAGTCATTCTCATTATATTAGTGAATAAAATTGTTGAAGCCTTTTGGTTTCCATAGAACCTCAAGGCATCGGTTTGAGTAAGTGATTCTCAGATAGTAATATATATGAATCAGTGATACCAGCAAGGATGGTTTGCAACAGTGTGCAGACATATAATGCAGAAGTAAATATTTTGGGCTCAGCTACAACTATGGGTAATCCTCGACTTACAAGAGGTTGCTTAGTGACTATTTGAAGTAACAAAGGCACTGAAAAAGTGACTTATGACTGTTTTTCACACTTACGACCATTGTAACAGCCATTTGGTCATGTGATCAGAATTCAGGCACTTGGGAACCGACTTGTACTTATGATGGTTGCAGTGTCTCAGGGTCACCCGATCCCCTTTTTGCAACCTTCTGACAAGCAGAGGTAGTCCAATGAGGCAAAACTCATTTAATTCTTTTTGGTTCACCTGTCCTGCTTTTTCTTCTTTGCTTTGTTAATGCAGGAGGGTTTACCTCAGGGGTCTGCAACCTTAAACACTCAAAGAGCCAGTGGTGGTACTCAGCCAGTTCAGCGTGGGTCACTGAACCGGTAGTAACTTCTGGCTGGCCACGACCCCGACCCAGTGGCCTGCCCGATGCTTGCTCTCCCCACCCGCCTGACACGAGCCCGCCCAGTCACACTGAAGGTATTTCTTTTTTTCCCCCTCCCGACAATCAGCTGTTCCTACTATCAGCTGTGCCAGGATTCCCCTCACTTATTTATTGCTTCGCCCAGGAGGCTTCCCTGAGGCCCAGGAAGGCAAATAAAATAAAATAAAATAAAACCTTCCCCCCCCTCCATTTTTTGCCTTCCTGGGCCCCAAGGAGGCCTCAAAATTAAGCAGGGAGGCTGTGTCCCCCCCAAGCTTCGTTATTTTCTTCCTGAGCCCCAGGGAAGCCCTCTGGGAGCAAAAATGCCCCCCCCTCCAGGAGGCTTGCCTGAGGCTCAGAAGGCCCAANAAAAAAAAAAAAGGAAAAAAAGTCACATAACCATGCCCCCTAGCCACACCCCCAGCTATGCCCACAAAACCAGCAGTAATATTTTTGAATCCCACTACTGCAAAGAGGCATTTGGACCCGTTTCCCACAGAAAGGAAAACACCGGGAGCCAATAATTTATCAACCGGTGGGACCCTCACTCCCACCCAGTCACCTCCTGCTGTGGAATACGGAGCGAGTCTCCATCCCCTGCCATCACCCTTAACCTTCTCAGGCCAGGTGAGGAGTGACAGGGAGGGGAGAGCGGAGCCAGCCAGGGGTGGGATCACCCAACAGGGAGCCACAGCAGAGAGCCAAAAGAGTCTCATGTGGCTCTGGAGCCATGGGTTGCCTACCCCTGGTTTACATTGAAATGGAACGTTCCAGGGCTTTTGTGGGTGCGAGGTTCTTAAATCTCTCTTAGGTATCGAAAGAGAAATGTCACTTTGGCTGCAGGTGTCATCTGCTGTCAGAATGTCCTGTCAACCTCAAATCTGTCCGCAGATGTGCTCAATTAATCAGAAGCGAAAAAGGTCCTTGCCACTTCCAATCTCCCTGTGGCAACGCACATCAGTGGTTATTGGATTATTATTTGCACTGTCTGGTTCTTTAAATCTCGGATGGAGGCAAGTAACATTATTGATTTTTTTCTGCCTTTTTATGGATGAAGCATTCAGGAAACAAAACAGGACAGGATTAAAACCAACTGCAGGTTTTTGTGTTGCATCTCAATCAGACTCTGGACCAAGAGAAAGGTTGGTCTTTCTAAACCAAGTTTAAGAAGAGAAATGTCCTTCCGGAGCATAAGTGGGAGTGGGGTGTCTTTGTTATCCCACCCTATGGCAGCCTATAGTAATTTCTTGGTATGGGCTTTAATAGTTGGAGTAGACTACTTATAGACAGCTTCACAGTGCTTTCCAGCCCTCTCTCTAAGAGGTTTACAGAGTCAGCCTCTTGCTTCCCAATCATCTGGGTCCTCATTTAACTGTCCTCAGAAGGCCAAGTCGACCTTGAGCCGGTCAGAATCAAACACTTGGCAGTGGGCAAAGTTTGCTTGCAACACTGTCTTCTAACCACTGCGTCATCACAGAAGAAAGGGAGGGAGAGAGGAAGGAAGGAAGGAAGTACTAGCAATAGCACTTAGACTTATATACTGCTTCACAGGGATTTATAGCTTTCTCTCAGTGGTTTACAGAGTCAGCCTCTTTCCCCCAACAATCTGGGTCCTCATTTACTGACCTTGGAAGGACGGAAGGCTGAGTCAACCTAGAGCCGGTCAGGATCAAATTCTTGGCAGTGGACAGAGTTTGCCTGCAATGCTGCCTTCTAACCACTGCGCCATCACGGAAGAAGGAAGGAAGGAAGGAAGGAAGGAAGACTTAGAATAACTTTCTTGTCATTTTGAAAGTACAGTACAACATACATTAGATGAAATTTTGTTGCATACAGATAGATGATAGATGGATGGGTAGAAGATAGATAAATAGATAGATAGATAGATAGATAGATAGATAGATAGATAGATAGATAGATAGATAGATAGATAGATAGATAGATAGATAGATAGATAGATAGATAGATAGATAGATAAATCGATCTGGCAATAGTCAACTTTGAACCAGTCAGGATTGAACTCCATGCTATGGGGAGAGTTCACCTACAATATTGCATTCTACCAACCATAACATGAGCCTCCTTGATCAATCCTTCAAAATATAACCCTGATGGTAAACCTATGGCACATGACCCATTGCCCCAGCTCAGCTCCCACATTATTGTACAGTGGAGAAGATACACCTCATCCAAATCTAAGTAGTTAGATAAATCAAAGGGTTTTCTGAAAGAAATATGTCAATATTTTTTTTCAACTGATTGGGGAAATGAGAATTTATTACTCAATTGTTGTATCCCATGTGTTTAATTTTTTTAACTCATTAATTAGCTCCCTGCAAATGTTCATGAAAGCTAAAAACAGTGTTGCAGTGACTTTGGTCAAAGGAAGATCTTGTCTCCAAAGAAAAAGCCAGGGTTATTTGCTGAGTTTGGGAGGAAATAATTTACATTTGCTGGAAAGAAGCCTGTCGAAGCAGCATTTTTATATTTGGGAATGGCTCCTAAAAGAATAAAACAGCAGAACCTCAAAGTTACTAGACTTAATGTCTCTATTTAATGTTCTTCCCCAAATTTGCTTTTTAAGAAAAAATGCAAACAATTTCATTCTGTGAAGAGCTGGAAAATGTCCATACACAGACACACACAAAATCCATTTGGTTCTAAAAATAGATCCGATTGACTATGAGATAATGATAGAATTGTTCATTTCATGTACCGGTGACTTGGGCAAAACCTGTTAACCCTTCTCCCAATGGTGAAGTTATTCAGAATGAAATGGAGGGGGCTGAAACGGCCCCAAGGTCCATGGTGGAATCAAGATTATCATCTACAATACAAGAGACTCTGCGATGAATTTTTGAGCCGCAATCAGTTAGCTGTGACCTATGGAGAACTCCATTTCCCTTCTCTCGCACACACATTTACACGTATGGGCACACATCTATGGCCTGGCATATGAGATGACCCTCCTCATGTACTCTACTTAGACTTCTGATGGGAAAGTGGGCTTGTTTTGCTACCTCTGACCCCAGTCTGTCCCTCCTGTTTCCTTTGTCCTCTCCATATTTTCTTGGGTAGAGAATTTGAAGACGTTTCCTTGAAAAACCATCATAGTACAGCGTCCAGCTTCATGCAGAACTGGACTTTTTTAGTACAGGTAGTCCTCTACTTACAACAGTTCATGTAGTAACCATTCAAAGTTACAACAGCACTGAAAAAAGACTTATGATGATTTTTTTACACTTATGACCATTGCAGCATTCCCACAATCATGTGATTTATATTTGGATGTGTTGTTGTCTGCTGACAGCCTGTGGAGCTGGCAGCTGGCAGACAGTGGGGAGGAACATGGGCCAGTCCTGGAATCTGGGGAGGGCTTGAATGAGGGATCTGCATCTGACACAGAGATGGGACCAGGGCCATCTGGGAGTTAGGGCCAACTCCGGAGCCTCCAGAATCTGACATCAGTGAGGCAGAGGAACAAGGGGAGCCTGTTCCCAGTGTGCACTTGCACAGAGGTGCCAGAAGGCAAGAACAGTTAAGACAAAGGGGACAACTTGGGAGTAAGGCTTGGAGGTGATTGACCCCTCCCATAAGACACAAAGGAGAAGCAAAGGGACATGAGCCTTTGCAGGAAGCAACTTTGTTCGTTCTGGTCAGGTTAGAGTCTGAAGCTCCATGTTGCAATCTTCTGACCAATCTTTTGAGGAAGCCAGGTTCACTTAACATCCATGTTACTAACTTCTCAGATGCGGCGTGATTCACTTAACAAATGTGGCATGAAGAGTCATACAATGAGGCAAAACTCACTTGACAAGTTTCTCACTCAGCAACATCCATTTTAGTCTCAATTGTCGTCATAAGTTGAGGACTTCCTGTACTTGAATGGGGAACCTCAAGGCAATTCATGGTAGGCCTGCAGATTAGCCTGGGAAATCAAACAAGATTTCAGGAGTAGGAAAGAAAGTGATCTACCTGGATAAGTCTTGTCTTAACCAGAAGAAATCTTGTGCATTGTTCAACCTTTTTTAATATTTGTATGTATTTTTGCAGTTTGAAAAACAAATAATGTATTTCTGCACTAGGCTGCAGAAATTGATAACATTGGAGTTATCAATGTTAAGGTGCTAAGACCAGATGCCGGGTGCTTAGCTGAGCCACTACAAAATGTTAATAGAGATATAAAGTTTGCTGAGCAAAATTTCCCTCTCTCCAAATATTTATGGAGATTCTCCATCATCCAGGTCATGGCTGTCCCAAAGATGTGCCAACTGGGCTTTCAATGGCTTTTCTTTGAAGATGTTTTCCTTCTCATCCAAGAAGCTTCTTCAGTTCTTGGATGAGAAGTGAAACGTCTTCAAGAAAAAACAAAGAAAGTTCAGTTGCCTCTTGAAAAAAAAGCACTTTTGGGGAAAACCCTGACTTGGATGATGGAGAATCCTCATAGACATGAAGTTTCCCCTTTTATCTTCTAACATTAGCTGGCCATATTGTTTAGCCATCATCCTTCATGGTTCTCCAGTATTGAAGAAATTGCAATCTATTAAATTTCTACTCCCCATTAGAACGAACTGAAGAAATTATCTCATGTAATTTATGGCGCAACGTTATTTCATGTTGGGCTAATGTGAACTGTTATATCATAGCTGTCATGTTCAAATTAATGTGATGAAGCTTATTCTTTTTCCCCCTAAACATCTACTTCACGTACAAGCTATTTTTAATCGAAGAAGTTGTCCAGAAACCTAACTCAGCTTATCCAATTGAATTATTGAATCTTCCGAAATCTGTAGGAAAAGTACTTTTATTTACTTAAATCAATACAAGCTGCCAAGATTTTGTAAAGGAAGCTCCTATGTTTGTGACATTTGAAAAATAAATTAATAATAATAATAGTAATAATAATGATAAATAATCTAGGATAATAATATTATGCTATTTCAGACCTTTATACATCAGTATGATGGTGGATGGTGGACGTGGATTTTATACTAAATTGTATGTTTTCCACCATATCCTGTGGCAGTAGAAATTACTTGTAAGTTTTGTGAAGAAATCACATCTTTTTTTAAAAAGTTTTATTTCAATCAAACAGTGTGTTGTCTGGGTACAGTTGTTTTTTGGCGATCATAATCAAGATGTTTACAATGACATTTACCACAATAACATTAATCCTGTAGTAACAATAATATTTTGTTTGTCTTTTTTAACAAATTTCCATTTTGACATTTATCCTTTTTGTGTCCCTTTCTTCTGTTTTTATTGTCTAGACATTGATAAAATGAGTCCCATGTCAAAAAGCATTTAGTTTCTTCTTTGTCCTTAATAGTAAGCATTAGTCTATCCATTTCTGCACATTCTAGTATTTTCTTAATAATTACCTTCTCATCTGTCGGGATCTCATCATCTTTTAATGTCCCCATAATCCCTTGTGGGTAGAGTTAGGGCAGTTGAATGGAGCTGAGTGTTGACTGGCCAGATGCCCTTCCTGTTGCCAATGAGGAGTTTTGTTCAGCAGATATATTCTCATTGTGCCCAGAGAGAGAGAAATCTGCCTCTACCTAGGATTGAACTCACAGCCTCCTGTGAGGAAAATGTATTATTTATGCACTACTCATAGGTATCTGTATTTCGAGTTCCTTTCTTTCCAGGCCATTTTCAGAGTCTGCTCTGTGGTAGCAGAAAACAGGAACATGATAATACGTTGAAGATTCCAGAAGTTTGTCTGGAAACCATGGCAGCTGGACTTCATTTCTTTTTGTATTTGAAACATTTTGCTGTTTATGCAAGTATCCTGAAGTCTAAAGCAAAAACAGAAAAGAAATCCAGTTGCCAATTCCCAGAAAGGAATGTAAAGAATACAAAAGTTTTACAACATCTGTCCATTTTTCTTAACAATTTATCCCAGATAAATTTTGAAAGATAATTTATCTTTCAAAAAAAAATAATCAAAATTATTTGATCACATTTAGATTATCCATGTCAAAAAAACTCATTATCTAATCTAAGACAGAATGACCAGAAATCTTATTTTATCTTGGGCCTTCTCGGTGAAGGATATCTTTTTTTTCCCCAGTAGACTAGAAGGAAATTTAATTTGTTCAGTCATTTTCTTTTGAAATCCCCACTGACTGTCTTTGACATCCTTTTCTTATATTGTCCAAACAGATAGAGCAGAAACATTTTATATTAACATTTTCACCTGCATCTGCAGTTGTTTTCCAAAGCAAAGGAATGAAAAGGTACATAATCACAGGTGAAAACCTCATCTTATGTGAATAGCATTGACATGCATGTAATTTATTCTAAAGGAAGCTTTTTACCTAGATTGAAGGAAAATGGACTGTCTAGTCAAACCACGGCTCTTACTTTTAATGTAGCACACATGAAGATAAGTGTGTGCTTCAACTATATCTTCTCTGCAAGATTTACACATTTTGGAACTCCTACTAGATACCTGAGAGTCATCTGAAAGTGCAGAAAGTCAGTAGGTGTTTATTTTAAAATGGCAATACTCTTCCTCCGAGCAAAGCATAAATTCATATCAGATTAATTAACTGGGTTCAGGGAAGAAGGCAGATTAGCCTGGTTTGTCCTTAGATGGAGAACCTCCAGAGAGTTTCTGGTCTGATGACTTGGCAGGGAAGTTCAATCAATCAGAATAGAGCTGGAAGGGATCTTGGAGGTCATCTAGTCCAACCCTCCGTGCTCAAGCAGGAGACCCTACAGCATTCCAGGCAAGTGGCTGTCCAGTCTCTTCTTAAAAACCTCCAGTGATGAAACACCCACAACTTCTGAAGGCAACTTCTGTTCCACTGGTAAACTGTCCTCCCTGTTGGGAAGTTTCTCCTAAATTCCATGTTGCTTCTCTCTCCTTGGTTAGTTTCCATCCATTGTTTCTTGTCTTGCCTTCTGGGACTTTGAAGAATAATTTGACCCTCTACTCTTTGTGGCAGCTTCTCAAATACAGGAATGCTGCTATCATGCCCCCCTCCCCAGTCCTTCTTTTCTCTAGTTGAAAACAAAATCCCCCCCCCAATGCTATTTATTTATTTAATGTATTTATTTATTTATGCATGTATTTATTTAATGTATTATTTATGTATGTATGTTCTTATAAAATTTAGAGGCTAATAATGAATGGTAAAAGCCTTGGATCGCAAACCTCGGGTCGCAAACGCTCCTGTTGCGAACAAATCGGGTGGCAAACAAAAAATCCACTCAATTTTTGAATCTGATCACGATTCAAAAATTGGGGGGCAAACAAAATCAGCGTGGAAAGTATTCCATTTCCACACCGATTTCCCCTTTGGCACCAATTTTTTTTTTTTTCTGCATATGCGCAGATGGTCATGCTTTTGGTCACGACCAAATCAGATTGCGGCTGAAATCCTGGAACAGATTACGGTGCTGACCCCAGCTCTACTGTATATTAAAAAACATAAAAATGCTAATACGGAATCCAAACACCATTAAGGAAGGCAAATCTATGTGTAACATTGCAAGATCCAATCTGGGTTAGTCAACAGGACCAGAGGTTGAGCCTACTGGGCTTTTGGATCCATGCTGGAACCCATCCTTGGGGAGCTTCAGAATTCCATGAAGAAGAAGAAGGGCTCCAGCACGAGTCCAGAAGCTCAGAAGAGTAAATGCTGTAGTTCACCAGCAGCTGGTGCAGACAGCAGTGCAATTGGACAGTGGGGAAGAACAGGGACCAGTCCGGGAGTCTGGAGAGGACTGGGACAAGGGTCTAGCATCCAATGCAGGGATGAGCCCAGGACCATCTGGGAGTGGGGTGTTGACTCTGGAGTCTTTGGAATCTGGCACCAGCAAGGCAGAGGAATAGGGGGAGCCTGTTCTCAGTGCGCATGTGCACAGAGCTGCTAGAAGGCGAGAGCAGCCGAGACAAAAGAGGCAACTCGGGAGTAAGGTTTGGAGGTGATTGCCCTTCCATAAGGTATAAAGGAAGTACAAAGATAGAGATACCTTTGCAGGAAGCAAAGTCATTCGCTCTGTTTGGATTAAACCTTGAAGCTCTGTGTGGACTTTGTACTTCGGTTGGGTTGTTACAAATCATTTGGCACTCTAGTTGTTGGCAGCAATTCAAAAGGGATAAAGGCGTGTGCTTATCCTCAGGGACTGTTTGCGACTCATTACCTTCTGGGATTGTACATAATCCCCAGCCATTGAAATGAAATAAGAGTTGTTTGGACTAAGCGTGTGCTTAACTACTGTCTTGGGAAGCCTTGGTCAGAAGAGTAAACTTCTGGGTCTCCATGATGGCCCCAGATTGGATCTTCCAAAGACAATATCCCAATTAAAAGATAGAGAGGGCAAGAACAGGATGGAGGCAGGAGGTGGGGTCTATTGCTAATCAATCAACCATCCCATTGTTTCCTCATTGGGTTCTGAGCCAATTGTCAGAGCCAGGTCTTTAAGGTTTTTAAGAAGACCAAGGAGGGTTGGGGCCCAACCTCGCACTGAAGACAAAATGTTCCACAGGTGCAATGGCAGGGAAGCCCCTTCTCCTGGATCTTGCCAGCTAGAATAATTGGGCTGAAAGCAGCCGCAGCATGCCTCCTCTGCCAGCATGGGTAGGGCAGTGGGATGAGATGGCCCCTGAAGTAGCAATGGTGATTCTCTTCTATAGCTGTGGTGGCATAGTTAGACTGCAAGATTGCAGACCCTGAGCAATGCCAGCAGTTCGATCCTGACCAGCTCAAGGCTGATTCAGCCTTCCGTCCTTCCAAGGTGGATAAAACGAGGACCCAAATTGTTGGGGGCGAGAGCCGACTCCATAAAACCGCTTTGAGAGGACTATAAAAGCAATATAAAGCAGTATATAAGCCTAAGGGCTATTACTATTCTACAGTGCTACCATATGCAGCATGGATGGAATGATCCAGAACCGATAGGATGGCATCCAACTCCATAATTAAATTTGCAAGCAGATTGTCTGTTCTTGAGACAGCGCTTAAATGGGGAGGTATTAGGAATTCCTCAGCTTAGATCTAGACTTTGAAATTGAAAGGTTCATTGTGAGAAAGCAATGACAAATCACTTCCATGTTGCTGCCAAGAAAATTCACAAATATGCCAATGAGGAGTTCATAAAATCAACCAGAGTTGAGCTGAGTTTGAAGAAGCCTTAACTGAATTAAAATTTAAAGCAGTGACTGCTGCATGCTTTAAAAAAATGATTAAGCAACCATCATTGCCTCCTTTGTCACAGAAACTAAATCTAAATGATTTAAAAGAGGAATTGCTTTCTCTCTGCTTCAAGGGCATTAAAAATATTATTCTCAAAGACCTTGCATCTAGTTGGGAAAGTGTATGGATTGAATTTCATCTACAGGCATCCTTTTTAAAAATTAAATTACTAAAAGGAATGCTTCTTTTTTTTTCTAAAGGGAATTGCTGAGTAATGCACATTTATTTTATTTATATATCATCTACAAATATACCATGGAGGAAAATACATTTTGCAAGAAAGGGATTTTTGTATTCAAAGTATCACATCCATTTGTGGAATAAATTTTTGAGTGGAAAAAAAAAAGATTCATTAAACTAGGAATGTAAAGAGTTGTTGAATAGTCAACACAATTATTATGTAAGATATATATAGTATTTCTTTAAGCGAAAGTGGTATCTCATATCAATTAATTCAACTATTCTTACATAAATAAAATTTCAGAAACACATTTATTTATCTTATAATAATATATTTTGATTTGATTGCTTATTGTACCCTATGAGTATTATAAAGTGTACCTGATGATTCTTGACTCTTGATGAATGTATCTTTTCTTTTATATACACTGAGAGCATTTGTACCAAGACAAATTCCTTGTGTGTCCAATCACATTTGGCCAATAAAGAATTCTCTTCTTCCATTTTCTATTCTATTTTCTATTTTCTATTGTATTCTGTTCTATTTTCTCCTATTCTCTCCTATATTCTATTCTGTTCTGTTCTGTTCTATTCTATTCTAACTATAGAAATCTAAGGGGTCATTGGTTGAGGGGATTATGTGAGTTGGTTGATGGTCCATGCTGTTTCTGGCTGGCTGTGTGGTTGTTTTGGATTCTGAGGGGTTCCCAGGCTGGTTGTAGGTCAGTGTGTCTGTTGATGGAATCCATAATTGAGTGCCAGGCTTTGATGGACTCACAAGCATGGCGTGGCCAAAGATTTTTGCATTGCCCCAATCAAATTGGTGCTATTTGGTGTCAGTGTAGGCCAAGGGTGTCAAATTCAATTTCATTGAGGACCACATCAGGGTTGTGGTTGATCTCGGGGGGGGGCATGGCTGGCTAGCTGGGTGTGGCCAACTTGATGCCACCCCCCAAACTACTGGCATGTTTCCTCTTCCCACTGGATAGACTGGGCCAAAGTGATGCAGGACGGCTCCTTACATTTTCCAGGATAGCTCCGTGGGCCGGATCTGACCACATTGCGGGCTGTATACAGCCCAAGGGCCTTGTATTTAACACCCCTGGTGTAGGTTTTCATTAGGGGTATGGGATTGTGGTGCTTGACTGCTGGTATTCATGGATTCTGGTTTTCAGTTGGCATGATGTTTTTCAAGTGGCATGATTGTCCCATGAAGAATGGGTTGTAATTCTTTCAGCTGGTTTTGTAGATGACATTTCTTTCATCCTTCAGTATCTTGTCTTTGGTTCTGAATAATTCCTAGCAGAGTGTAGCTGTGGGTTTGTGGACTACTGCTTTCCCTAGAGGTTGGAGAATTCTGGCTGCCATTTCTGCCACCTCTTTTGTGTATGGTAGGGTTTTTCACATGGTTGCTCTTCATCAAGCTTGGCTCTTCTGTCAGGCCTTGTGTTAGGATGGTTCAGGGGTCCCCAAACCTGGCAATTTTAAGACTCGTGGACTTCAACTCCTAGAATTCTCTAGCCAGCATGGCATAGCTGGCTGAAGAATTCTGGGTGGGAATTGAAGTCCACAAGTCTTAAAGTTGCCAAGTTTGGAGACCTCTGGGATGGATGGACAATGTAGACAAAAGGTTTGTTCCTTTGAACAGTGATTGTTCTATGGATGGTTTTGTGTACTTGTTCTTCTAACATTTTGAAGCTCTGCTGAGATGTTTGGAGTTGAGTAGCCCAGAAGTGGAATTGAACAATACTAAATAAATAATGTACTTCTCAAATTTTGCTCATGGTTGTCTTCTTTGTATCCTGTCAGTCACAACACTGCTGAATACTTCCAAAATGATACCATTTCAGACAAATGGTTGTCCAGCCTCTTCTTGAAAGTCTCCAGTGATGGAGCAGCCACAACTTCTGAAGGTAACTTCTGTTTCACTGGTTGATTGTCCTCGCCATTAGGAAATCCTTCCTTCGTACTAGGTTGCTTCTTTCCTTGTTTAGTTTCCACCCATTGCTTCTTGTCCTGCCTTTAGGTGCTTTGGAGAATTGATTCCTTCTTCTATGGGACAGCCCCTGGGATATTGGAAGACTGCTATCATGTCACCCTTGGTCCTTCTTTTCATTAGACTAAAATGAAATTCCAGTGACCGTTCTTCATATATTTTAGCCTCTGGTCCCCCTATATATCAAAATTTACTTGATCTTTCTTTCCAAGCTTCTTTACTGTCATGAAATTTTGGAAGAGATTTCCTGGTGGATGATAGACTTCCAGACCCAAAGCTGAGTTGCTATATAAGCAATAGTCTTTTGGGTTGAATGCAACAACTGGAAAACAATGAAGAGACTCACTTCAGGAGACTTGCTCCTATTTCTCCTCCCACAATATAAACATTTAAAGGAACCCCCACAATTCCCCGAATGTGGGAATTTGCTACACAAATGAATCTAGCTACATTTCTGTTTGGTTCAATAAACCAGGAGACCTTCAAATGCATACATCAATTACAAATGGGCATTTGCATTTACTTTGTATGGTTCAGTGAATAATTGCCGCTACCTTTGTGGCACCAGTACACTTTATGAAAAATAAACCTGGTTGTTCCCTTGGAAGTTACATCTCTTCGTTTTTTTCTCTCCTTGAAAAGCCCATCTGTCTGATGATAAATAGCATGTCAGTTTAGATTCTGTGGAAGAAGAAATGGTGAGCAGCTGGATAAATAGGTCTGAGTCACTTCTCCAGGATGCATCCAGTGTTTAAAGTACGTGCAGCCAACATTTTAGGTTGAAAAGTATACAAACCTGTTTCTTTTTGATGTCCTGATGCTAGAAAAAGCTCTTTTTGAGAAAAGAAAATAAGGGCCCTGTCACATTAGGAGAAAGATTGATTTAACCAGCTCAAAGGCCAGGGTGATTCTTCCCTTGTTCGTAAAAAAAAATTGTTTATTTTTTTTTTCTAGTCGCATCAACGATCCCTGGCATTTAATATCAGTTGCAACCTTTTTGCAATAGTTCTTCATATCATTCCGGAAGACATGAGATTTGCCATCTGCAGAGGTTCGTTCACAGGGCAGGCCCTTGGCCATTGTGTGTGTCCTTTTAAGGTCAAAGCCACAACTTGAAGTTGCATGAGGCAAATGTAGTGCAGTTGCACTAACAGCCATTGCTGATTCTTGTTGGCTGAGTCTCCAAGATGTAGAAGGCAAAGAGCAAAGCCAAAATGGAAAAGTACACCCACTGAATTTTTACCTGCCCAAACGGTGTTTGTAGATTCTGTAGAGATTAACAGCAAGAGGAGCAGCAAGCAAATTTAATTAATAAACAAACAAACGCAAATAAATAAAAATATGGCTTCAGTGGTGTCTGCAAGGTGTGGTCTAAAATAGAAATTAAAAAACAGGTGAGAATTGATCACATGTTGTGGTTGCCATCTTGACTGTTTTCCCTCCCTCCCCATCCTAAGGACACACCTGGAACTAAGTAGCAAGGTGTGATATAGAAACATTGGAGGGAGGATGTGTCTAGGGGATACCTGAGTCTCACTCATGTCATTGGCACACAGTTGCATAGCTCTAAGAAAAACCAGCCCAGGGGCTGCAGAGGAATTCAAATTTGCAAATAGTTTTATGAATGCAACACTTCAGTGTGGAAATCTTTGACTTGTCACACAAGAAAAAGCAAATAACTATCTTTGATCAATCAGGATAGAGCTGGAAGGGGCCTTGGAGGTCTTCTAGTCCAACCCTATCATTTCAAGACAATTGGCTGTCCAGTCTCATCTGAAAGACCTCCAGTGTTGGAGCACTCACAACTTCTGAGTGCAAACTGTTCCTTGGTTAGTTTCCATCCGTTGCTTCTTGTTCTGCCTTCTGGTTCTTTGGGGAATAACTTGACCCCCTTGTCAACTCATAAAACATTTCTATGTTTGTTTTAGTGTTGCCATGAACAGAAGGGTATGGGGGAGGGAAGAAATTAGAAAGAGCAGTGCAGCAGTTTGGAACCCAAAGGGCATTCCATTCATATGTTGCAAATATTGTAACTAAGTGACCAGAATTTCTGCCCCACAAATCTCTAATTGGAGAACATGATTGATGACTCTTGGCTATAGACATGTTTTGTTGGAGAATATGAATTATGATGCACCCAAAGGAGTGGGAGGGAAACCAGGGTCAAGGGTGACAGTGAATTACGTGTCTCAGAATTGGCTTCATGCAGATCATGCCGACATGTGCTCTCCTAATAAATCCTTTGAAGTTTTGGAAGCTTGGCTCAAGGCTCATGATATAATTAGGGCAATGGTTGGAATCCTGACACCCCTCTTTTTTGTGGCAGCCCCTCAAATATTGCAAGACTGCTATCATGTCCCCCTTAATCCTTCGTTGGAAGCAAACTAGAAGGCCTCCTAGTCCTTTGAGATTGCTTCTAACCACAGAAGCAATCTCAGTGTGAACATACTGTTGCTTTTAAATCAAATTGTGCTTAGAATATTAGAATCATAATGTTATTACTTTCCAAGATCTGCAGCTGCTTGTGAAACCATCTTGGTCTGAGGGAGACAAAAACCGAACACCCCCAAGATGTATTTCATAGAAACTCTGAAACAATTACTCTGGAATTAAATGAAAACTAAGGTTTTTAATTTATCTTTCAAGCTTGAGTAACAGTGGCACAGCAAAGCCAGGATGATTGTATCCCTGGGAGGTAAATGGTTCTTTTGTGTTTATTATGATCGTTACCTTTCCAAATTCTGCCTTTTGCAGCAAGGGCAATTTCAGGATGTAAAGAATCCCTGTGCCAACACACCTCTGCCCCCAATTTTGTCCTTTCCGTTATTTAAAGTGGTTGCACCTTCTCCTTTAAATATTGTGCCAGAATGAGAGACACAAGGAATGTCAATGAAGTGTTTGTTCCTATTAATTTGGGAAGCCCTTCAGAAACATTCCAGGTGTGAGTTCGTACCAGCAGGGATGAAACTTGAACATTCGTAGTACCCTGAAGGCCAAATCTGGCTTTCACCATGCATACTTTCCAGCAGGACAGACTGAGACAGGAAGATCATTTCATTACAATTTATTCAGAATATTCTAATGAAAAAGGAAAGCATCTTACATTCCATTTTCTAGTGAAGACATCAAAGAAAATGCAAAGAAAGATGTTAATAAGGAAAAAGGTTGTTTGGGGTTCCGAAAGAGACAAGCCAGGGACCAATCAATAGTAACAAGATTTCTCCCATCAGGAGACATTTTCCAGACATTCCCCCATCCTGTAATGTATATATTTCATTTTAGGGATGTTAAAAACTATCAATTAATCCAGTCTGTTTCAATCTGGTTTGAAAACCTCCTTTGAAAGAGAGAAAAATAAGTCAGATTAAAAAATTTTTAAAAGTATGTTAGTTAGCAAATATAACAATATACTATGAAATCCACGTTGGTACTACAAAGTCCATCTTTTGTGGCCCTCAGCCCTGATTAAGCTGTTTAGTCTTTTGGAAAGTTTTTAAGCTATTAATTTTAAACAATGCAGTGAGGGACGAGATGGTCTGGGCATCCCTGATAATATTCATCTTGGGTTTCATGATGTTTATCCATGAAAGTAGCTATAATTCAGGATTCTTACATTTCATGAAATCAGCAACAATATTCTGTTTTTGTATCTGGAATATTATTTGCATAAAATAGTTGATTTATCTCAGATAGATTCAAGCCATTCTGGGGAATAAATTATGTATTATGACAACATGATATAGTGCTGTGTTTACTTCTAAAGGTAAATAATATACCTCAGATTTTGAACCAAAAAGAAATACCATTCAGACATCTCACTCTTTGATGTCAGTCAGATCAGGAAAAGACTACACAAGGAACTTTAGGTATAAGGGTTAAAGGAGATAATAGAATTTAGGAAGCCTGTGTCAGGTGAGAAAGATCAGATCCACACCTGAAGGTCCAATTAAAATTGAGTTATTACTAATCAGCCTATGCTTAAGAATCTTAACTAATTATTAGCATCTGTGTCAGAGAATATTCATCAGTTGGAGCATGGTAACAAGGTCAGCCAATGGAAAGCAGCTAAGTCAGCCAATGAGGACTGTTTGGAAACTGAAACTAGAGGTAGCCTGGATGTGACTCTATATTAAGCTCTGCAGCTTTGAAGCTATGTTGAGTCTATTGAAAATGAAACTGCTTCTCTTCTCTGCTGTGTGTCTTGCTTGCTTGCTGAACTAAAATGAAACTGATGTCTGCTGAAATTGAGTTGCTGTTCTGCTCTGAACCTGTAACATGTCTGCTTCTGTTTGAGTTTGCTTCATGTTGGAGAAATCTATGACTGGTATTGTAAAATTTATTTTATTTGTTTATAAAGAAGTTAAATGAAGCCTCAGTCACCTGTGTTTACTTTTCTAGTGCTGAATTTACGTTGCGATACTCTGAACAACCTGCTTGGCGTTAGATAACAGTAGAATTCAAAAGAGGTTGGACTTAGTTTGCTTATGACTAAGTAGGGATTCTAGGCTGATTGCTCTTTTGACTCCACCACCCCCTTGGATCTGCTATTCCCTTTTCTCACAGACTGCCAGAATTTCCCTCAAAGAGGCTAGAATCAAAATGAAGTTAAATGTCTTTGTCACACCTTTGTCCTAACAATTCCTCTATTCCCGTGTTGAGGTTATTTCTGCATTCCTTTACAGTTTTGAGTGGAGGGTGTTATTGCACTTATTAATAAAAATTTCAGCGCCCCTCCTTTGTATCTATTATCTTTTTTAAAAAAATCCTCCTAAAATGGATTGTAGACCAAATCTGCTTTCCTGAATGTCTCTTTCAGCAAAGAAAAGACAGCAAGGAAGAAGACAAATTTTGTGATACTGTAAGAGGACTAAGAATTCCATAACAAAGGAGGAGTCCCATCTTTGCCGCATTTTAACTGACTCTGCAAAATATGAAGAAAAAATAATAACTAAGATTCTTAGCCACAAACAACAGAAAGAGGGGCAGGTGGATTGCATGAAGTGACTATGATGCCAGGTTTTGTCCCTCAGCTGTAAGCCATACAGTTACCTATGCATTACATACCTGTAATATTTATTTATTTATGCAGTTGGCACCTTTATTTTTAATCTTGAACATTACAAATAATATTCTGAAACTCTCACAATTGGAGGGAGATTCCATCTGTGCATGAGAAAATATTGTTTATGGGATCCTAACTGATGATTGGGGAATGCGGTGGCTCAGGGATGAAGACACTGAGCTTGTCGATCAGAAAAGTCGGCAGTTCGGCAGTTTGAATCCCCAGCGCTATGTAACAGAGTGAGTTCCCGTTACTTATCGCAGCTTCTGCCAACCTAGAAGTTTGAAAGCACGTAAAAAAAGGTGCAAGTAGAAAAATACGGATCCCTTTGGAGGAAGGGAACGTGCTCTGTGCGCCTTCAAAGGCACCACATGACCACAGAGTCATCTTTGGACAGTGTTGGCTTTTCTTCAGCTTTGCAACTGAGATGAGCAGCGCCCCCTAGAGCTGGAAATGACTAGCACGGATGTGCCAGGGGAACCTTTAACTGATGATTAAACTGACATTGTTAGTTTAGGTTCAGCAGNTGGAAATGACTAGCACGGATGTGCCAGGGGAACCTTTAACTGATGATTAAACTGACATTGTTAGTTTAGGTTCAGCAATGAATAAACCTCCTTTTTTCCTGTCCCACCAGTTAGGCAACCTGTTTTGACAGTCAAAGAAACACAATAATAAGCCATTCCATTCAGAGATCTTGGAGGTCTTTTTTTTTTTTAATGTATTTTATTTACTTTCTGTTGCTTTGGTTTANATAAGCCATTCCATTCAGAGATCTTGGAGGTCTTTTTTTTTTTTAATGTATTTTATTTACTTTCTGTTGCTTTGGTTTAAGCTGACAAATGTACAGTGATCTCATCTGTTTGTCTGGAAAATATTGAAGGTAATTAATTATTTTGGCCTTTGAAAAAGTTTGTCCCTTCTATCTGCTGCTTCCTCTCTGTAAGCCAGGCTTCATTCCTTCCTCCCATAATTGCGTGTAGGAGGTGTTTCCATACTGTTAGTAATGTTGCTAATTAAGGGAGCCGCTGAAGAAAAATGATAGAAATAGATAGTTCAGTTCAGACATACACAGCCCAATAGATGTTGATTTGCCAATTTTTAGACATTTTTGGCAAAAATTGCTCCTGAATCATAACTATATTTTGGAAAAAAGTAAACTGAAGGCATGTTTGCCTGGGAACCATAAGCTCTTCTTGCTTCTGCTTTCTGCAGGTTGGACTGAAGGTTTTGAGCAGGTCCACCCAAGGTTCTTGAGTCCTAGTCTTGTATCGAGAACTGGGATGAGTTTGAAGCCACCCCAAAAGTGCTTTATCAGGAGACCACTGGACTTTTTGCTTTTTATTTGAAGACGTTTCACTTTGCAACCAAGGAGCTTCTTCATCTCTGACTGGATGGTGGGGAATGGAAAGATTGATTCTCCTTGCAGACAGCTGGTTATTTGCATCCTTTTTAGAGAGCTGTTGAGGCCACTTGGGGGTTTGTCTGCATCCTCAGAGTCGTCTGAATGGTGCAAATGTGTGTCCTTTCAGCAGTTCCAAAAAAGCTCCACACTCATTTGCACTACTCAGGTGACCCTGAGGATACAGATAAGCCTCCAAGTGGCCTCAAAGACTTTCTAAAAAGGATGCAAATAACCGGCTTGTCTGCAAGGAATATAAATCCTTCCATTCTCTACCATCCAGTCAGAGATGAAGAAGCTTCTTGGATGAGAAGCAGAACATCTTCAAAAGGAAAAAAAACAAAGAAAATCCAGTTGCCTCTTGAAAAATAGCATCTTTGGGACAACACTGACCTGGATGATGGAGAATCTCAACAGACATTTAAATCTAGAAATACACTATGTCAGTTTCTTAGCCTGGTCTACATTATAGGCTTGTATTTGTCTTTTCCCATCCATGTAAGATGAAGAGCCTTGGAGCTAATTGGTGGAAAAAGAAATAAATGCTGTGCTCTGTAGAACAGAGATCTCTAACCTTGTCAACTTTAAGCCTGGAGGACATTTACTTCTGGGAGTTGAAGTCCTCCAGGCTTAAAGTTGACAAGTTGAGAGACCCCTGCTGTAGAAGATACTCCATACATCTCACTTCACAAATGTTTCACTGAACAACAGAAATATTTGCCTCAATTGTGGTTGTAAGTTGAGGATTACCTGTAGTCATCTTCCATTTTTTTTTCCAAAAGTGCAAAATGCCATGGCTGCATGACACATATTTGTTCCTGAGTGGTGCTGCTTGTATGTTTAGGAGCAAACCTTGGTAGGCATGGAGCTAAGAAAACGACAATTGAAAGACATCTGCTTAATTAAAAAGGAAAGAACAAGCCCTGAAAGGAAAACCTGACATGTCCTGTTCATATTGTTACACACACACACACACACACACTCATTTTATTTGTGCAGTGCACAATTAGGATGCCAGCCATCTGGTGGAGATTGTGGAAATGCAACAATACCCAGCCTTATCGCTAAGTTGTTATGAACCATATTAGTGGAGTATCTCACACAAAGGAGCTGTGATGGATCATAACGGGCCTGTTTGGAGAAAATTAGATTTTTGTGACATAGGAAAAATATGAAATTGGAAAAAGAAGAAGTCTGAATTGATACCAACTGTTTTTCCCACTCGTCAGTCCAGTCGCTATTTTTCTCTGCATCAGTAAAAAATATAATCTTAATAGCAGAACATGCACGCAATCTCCAGAGAAGCATGTATGATATGATTTAATTGAAATAGAAAGCCACAGGAACCTGGAGCCTCTTTTCTTATCCACGCGCCCTTTTTGTTTTATTATTTTTGGGAGGGAAGAGTTGTCAAGAATTCCTCCACTCGCACAATTCTTTAGTGCATCTTTTGTTCCACGCTTTTTTCCCAATGGAGAAGAAGCCATGCCAAGGAGCCAAGGGAATGCCGGATCTTTCATTGGGTTCTCCCATGTGCATCTGCAAAACAATGGCTGAATTAGGGCTCAGTGGCTGAGGATGCTAAGCTTCTCGATCAGCAGTTTGGTGGTTCGAATCCCCAGCGTCGTGTCATGGAGAAAGCTCCCGTTACTTGTCCCAGCTTCTCTCAACTTAGCAGTTCAAAGGCATGTAAAAAAATGCAAGTAGAAAAATAGGGACCCCTTTGGTGGGAAGGGAACAGCGTTCCGTGCGCCTTTGAAGGTGATTAGTCATGCTGGCCATGTGACCAGGAGTCATCTTCGGACAACGCTGGCTCTTCGGCTTTGTAATGGAGATGATCAGTGCCCCCTAGAGCCGGAAACGATCAGCACGGATTTGCAAAGGGGGGAAACTTTACCTTTAATTCTAATATCTTGGATCCAAGAGCTTGTAACTAAAGGCTAGGTCACACTGGCCAACGGATGCAAAACATATGCAAAAAGGACACAGCAGACGAGCAAAATTTCAGGAGTGGCTCCATC
>BHFT01050013.1:0-17712 GCA_004320025.1 Laticauda laticaudata | reverse complement strand
CACATTTTCCAACGGATGGCAAGCTTTTTTTAACATTTTACATCCTCTTTGCATCCATTGGTGCAGTGTGACAGGGGTTTTAGCAAGGAAGAGAGGGAAGATACAGGATCATGAACATAGCATTGTCTGTAACTTCTTAAAGGAACCACATTTTTTTCTGGGAAGCTTTGACAGTTCCTTGGAAAGATGCAGCTGCTTTAAGAAAGGCGTGTTATATTTGCACCCCTTCATGCTCAAGAGCCCCCCCTAATTTTTAAAAAAATAAAAGCCAAGATATGCACAGCCCTGAAATGCCTTGTCTACACTGGCCCTTGCAACCTATAGTTTATGTAAGTGCTTAGAAATAATAAAAAAGCTAAATGGATGAATGCTTTTAATCAATTGCCATGCTTTATAATCTAATAAATTGGTCAAATAAAGGTTCAGTAATAATACATCACAGCTCATGTCTAATTTTAATATTTCAGGCTGAAAGCCATCATACAGTATATCCAAAGGTATTTCTCTCATTAAAGCTGATCGGGGTCTCCCCCCAACAAATCTGACAGATCCTTTTTAATTACTTTTAGCTCTAATTCAGTGCCATTCCTTTCCACCCTGCTGAATTGTTTTCTATGGATGCTGTTGACTCATTCTGAATTAAATTCCACTTCCCATAATCTTTATGAATTACATGCTCTTGCTATATCATAATCAAAGGCCTATTGCGTTCTTTTGGGATTATAACTACAGCGACCAATTAATAAATGGAACCTGTATGACATTCTACAGTATTTCTCTCTTTAATTTCAGGGAAGCCATCCACATGATCAAAGTAAAACAATTGGGAGCTGTTGGCAACAAATCAAAAAGACATAGAAAGTCAACGGTTTGCTACTTATTGCATCAAATTTTGATTGCACGTCGAACATCTGAGTGGAAGATCTGATCTATAAGGATTTAAGTCTAATAAAATAACAATAATAATCAGGTTCTTATTTGGGATCTGGATCATTAGAAATGGTGATATGTGATTATTTATTTATATATAATGATCATATCATTAGTGATATGACTGATCACTTGGTTGATTAGACTGTGATATTTATTTGGATGAATGGAATAATGATAATTACTAATATAGTACTGCTATTACTTCCTGTTTTAGGTACAGACCACATTGCTAGGGACATGGTGGCTCAGTGGCTGAGCTTGTCGATCAAAAGGTCAGCAGTTCAGTGATTCGAATTCTTAGCATCACATAATAGGGTGAGCTCTCATTACCTGTCCCAGCTTCTGCCAACCTAGCAGTTCGAAAGCACGTAAAAAATGCAAGTAGAAAAACAGGGACCACTTTGGTGGGAAGGTAACAGCATTCCATGTACCTTTGGCATTTAGTCATGCTCGACACATGACCACAGAGACATCTTTGGACAGTGCTAGCTCTTCAGCTTTGAAATGGACAGGAGCACCACCCCCTAGAGTCAGGAACGACTAACATGTATGTGTGAGGGGAACCTTTACCTTTATAGACCACATTGCAGTATAATGATAATGTATAATGCTTAAATCTACTGTATTTTTTTTAATTTCTTAGTAGTGGAGTTGTCTTCCATGAACAGTTAAGGAGCATGCCAATAAACTAGGACATAGCCACTTTTTAATGAAAGTTGCACCCAAATTATTGTTGGAGAAAAACTTTATACTGTAACAAAGGTGAGGAATCTGTCAGTCTGCAGGGATTAATGGACTCAGCTCTTTGTTATTCATAGTCACCACAGTTAATAACTGGAAATTATAGAAACTAGAATTTCTTTTACTTGGAAGCCACAAATTAACCTTCCATCTGTTCTGTTCTTGCTGGAACAGAACAGTATTTAATGGGGAATAGAGATGTCCGTAATCTTGAACATAGGGCTTCTAAATTCCCATTGTGCATTTAGTTGATTGCCAGGATTTCTTAATGGAAATTAGGAGGTCTGATTAGATATGACCAGATAAACTTATTTTCAATTCCTATCACTTTCACATTAGTTAATTCAAAAATCCATTTTGTCTTGTTTCTGCATTAATCTGTGAAATTGCACCTAAATGGCTATTTAAAAACATATTTTGAAACATATTTTACCTCACACTTCACGAAACCTATATTATCTGAGAGTAAACATTTGTAAAATGTTTTCACTCCAAACATGCATTATAAAGAGTATTTTGATATTTAGATGTAAGAACTGCACACATTCAATGAAGTGCAAAACTAACATTCAATGAAGTGCAAAATCCAAAACAATTTTTATATAATCACAGATTACCCAGGGAATTGCAAATCAGGCCATTTCATAGCAGGATTCATAAATATAACATTCTGAAATAACCTGAAATGTAATTTGTGTCAAGGAAGAATCTCAAAATTTCTCTCATTTGTTTTTTATAGTTGAAATCTGATAGCAACTTAGAACACACGGTCCACAAGTTCTGGCTTGCTTTGTGTTCTAATTTCTTATTATTTTCAGCAACTGGGGTGTATAGAATCATATAATCAATTGTTAGAAAGTCCATTTAAGGACAGCAAGCCCAACCTTCAAATCATTGCAGGCATCCAAATAAAAACAATTCTGATAGATAATTGGTAGGCTTAGACACATCCAATGAAGAGAAGCTCTTCATTTCTCCAGATAATTTTCAAACTGGTTACCCTTCAATTTGTATAACAATCAAACTTTATCTTCTTTTTTATAAGAAGAGCCAAGGTGGTGTAGTGGTTAGAATGAAGCATTGCAGTATTGCAGGCTAATTGTGCTGATTGCCAGGGGTTCGATCTTCACTGGTTCAAGGTCGGCTCAGGCTTCCATCCTTCTGAGGTCAAATAAAATGAGGACCCAGACTGTTGGAGGCAATAGGCTGACTCTGTAAACCATTTAGAGAGGGTTATAAGGCTCAGGTAAACAACTAATTCCCACAACACTATCAATTTCAAGTAAGGTTGTATTACTATTATTCTCCTCATCTTTCCTATTTCCTATCTCCTTATCTTCTTATGACTATAAGTTTGTTGCTTGTATCTTATGATTTATATTGTTTATTTAGTATCCTAGTATGATTTATGTTGATTGCTTATTTAGTATCCTAGGACTACCACTAAGTGTTGTATCTTATGATTTATGATGAATGTATTTTTATGATGACTATGACTATGATTTATCACTAGTTGCTTGTATGTACACTCAGAGCTTATGCACTGGTGACAAATTCCTTGTGTGTCCAATCTGTGAACCGGTTATTTCTTAAGGTAAGATAAGATAAGATAAGATAAGATAAGAATTCTATTCTACTCTACTCTACTCTACTCTACTCTATTCTATTGTCTAAGTGCTATTGCTTTCTTTTAATGTAATACCATTATTTCAAATCCTCCCCTTTTAGCAATAGACAGCTGGTCCTAACCTACTTCTGTATGATAACCTTTCAGATATTTGAAGATTGTTATCAAAGCTCTTCTTTATCTTCTCACAACTGAACAGACACTGTTCACCATTCTCACTTCTCAGGATTTTGTTTGTACTTTCCTGACATCACAATTGTCCTTCTCTGAATTTGCTCCATTTTCTCTGAATCATTAAAGCATGATGTTCAGGTTTCAGGGCACCATTTGAAATTCTGGTCTGTCTCATGTAGAATTACATGACAGTACAGATAGTCCTCAACTTACAATAGTTCATTTAGTGACCTTTCAAAGTTACAACAGCACTGAAAAAAGTGACTTATGACCATTTTTCACACTTACAACTGTTGCAGCATCCCCATGGTCACATGATCAAAATTCAGATGCTTGGCAATGGTCTCATATTTATGACAGTTGCAGTCATATCATCGCCTTTTGTGACTTGACAAGCAAAGTCAATGGGGAAGCCAGATTCACTTAACAACTTTACTAACTTAGCAACTGCAATGATTCACTTAGCAAGTATGGCAAGAAAGCTTGTAAAATGGGGCAAATCTCTCTCACTTAGCAAGAGAAATTTTGGGCACAACTGTGATCGTAAGTTGATGACTACCTGTATACCAGTGGTGGGATTCAACTTTGTTTACTATTGATTCTGTGGGTGTGGCATGGCTTGTTGGGCATGGCTTGGTGGACATGTCAGAGGAAGGGTACTGCAAAATCCCCATTCCTCCCCACCCCACTAACCTGCTTTCCAGCTCCATTCTCTGTGCAGGGCAACAAAAGAAGACCCAGACAATCAGCTGGGACTTGGGAGGTGGAGAATAGATATGGGCGGGGCCAGTCAGAGGTGGTATTTGCCGGTTCTCCAAACTACTCAAAATTTCCACTACCGGTTCTCCAGAACTGGTCAGTAGCTACTGAATACCACCTCTGCTGTTTCCCAATTCTCTATAAAAGAATGGATTATATTCCCAATGGTGATAAAAAAATACATATCAGATTTTTTTTAATTTGTTCAAATAATGTACATATAGTCCTGGACATACAACAGTTCATTTAGCAACAGTTGGAAACTACAACACTGAAAAAAGTGATTTATGACCATTTTTCACACTTACAAGCATTGCAGCATCCCCATGGTCATATGATCAGAATTCAGGTGCTTGGCAACTGACTCATACTTATGATGGTTTCAGAGTCCAGGGGTCATGTGATCCCCTTTTGCGACCTACCAACAAGCAAAATCTATGGGGAAACCAGGTTCTCTTAACAACCGTGTTACCAACTTAACAACTGCAATGATTCACTTAACAGGTCCTGCAAGAAAGGATGTAAAATGGGGCTCACATAACTTAAAAAAAGTTTAAAAACTCACTTAACAAAATATTTAATTAATCCACATAAATTTTGGGCTCAATTGTCATATGTCAAGGACTATCTGTATATAGCAACCAATTTCATTGCAGCTAACTGCAATAAACAAGCATCTACACAATAATTAAAAACAAATAACCACCAATATACAATATGCCAGAGGTCCAAACTGTACAAATGGCAAACAACTCTCATTCTCACAGCAACTAACCTTGCCCAAGAGTCACATCAAAAATCCTGCCAGCCCAAAGAAACAAATGGTCTGATGGTGATGCATTTTTTATCCTGCAGTGGATAATAGATAGATAATATAAGGAGGAAATCCAAAAGGGACTTCTTTTAGGTTTCCTCATTATATTCTCTATCTATCTATCTATCTATCTATCTATCTATCTATCTATCTATCTATCTATCTATCTATCTATCTATCTGTCCATCATCTGCTAAGTAAGATGATATGCTACCCATTTATATGCTACCCATCTCACTGATACAGTATATTGTCAATTTTTATTCAAATGGAATCTCAAATCTGTCTGAGTTTATGTTAAAATTAAATATTGTCATCTTTACATCTCTAATTCATATAGGATCTTAACTGATTTTTTTTATCCCTGCTATCCAAACCCACCCTATCTTTTGTGTATTTCCAGAGTCAGATTGTACAACTTCAATATCACTATAGAGAGGTGTGAGAGAGAATCTGTAGTCAGATTTCTTCCATAGGCAGGAGAATGAGTGACTCTGGGATGTTATTTTAAGGATTGAAATAATAATTAGTGTTATTAATCTATAATATTTGTTCAGAAGCAAGTCCATTAGAAGACATTCTATGAGGACATATACAAGATAACTGAGTACTTGAATTAAATTTTACTAAATCTAAAAGACTTGCCTTATGAAAGTCTGTAGAGATTCTCAGTCATCCAAGTCACTGTTGTCACAAAGGTGCTTTTTCAGGAGGTAACTGGACTTTCTTGTTTTTTTTTCTTTTCAAGACGTTTTACTTCTCATCCAAGAAGCTTCTTCAGTCTCTGGATGGTGGAGAAGAGAAAGATTTATACTCCTTACAGACAGCTGGCTATTTGCATCCTTAGAGGGTCATTGAAGCACTTGGATTTTATCTGTGTCCTCAGGGTCACCTGAGTAGAACTCCTGGTTCCTGTAGTCTGCAATTTTTTCCTCTGGAAATCTACTCCTACTCCCACACCATTCAAAGGGTGTTCATCCCAAATTGTATAGCTAAAGGTCTGTAGAGATTCTCAGTCATCCAGGTCATGGTTGCCTCCAAAGATACTTTTTTCAGGAGGCAACTGGACTTTCTTGGTTTTTTTTTTCTTTTGAAGACATTCTTCACTTCTGAGGTGCCATGTTGTGATATAATTTGATTCACCCCATAACATCTACTTCCCCATGTTTTCTGCAGGAATGTGTCAACTGATGATGATGATGGACACACTGTCGGCCAGACGTTTGACTGAATTTGGCTAGATGTTATTCAATAGAGTTAAAGGTATTGTTACAGGATATAAGCTGTTCCAAACAAAGTTGCCTTTACTTTACTGACTGATGGTGATTTTGTGAATGCCAATGGTGTTTTGAGACATTTTAGGATTATTATACCCAAGACATCTATTATTACTGATACTATTTTTACTTTTTTTTACCATAGTAATTCAACTTTGATGTTTTTTAGGTCTTTGTCTTTTTCAATTTTCTCTAGTTCTTTCTTTTCTGCTGCTTGCAGGTACTGCAATATTCACTGCCCAGGTTTTTTTGTTTTGTTTTTGTTTTTATTATTATTTATAACATCTTACATTCTGCAATGATACCTTTCATATTATTAAACAACATCTGGTATGTGGATGAAAATGCCAAATCAAGTCTAAACATTTGGGTTATTGTGTGACCAACCATAATAATAATTCTTGGGTGCTACCTTAACAATTCTTTGGTCATTGGTTAGGACTTCAATTATTACATTTTTACCAGTCTTGGACTGTGAATCTAAATGTAGATTACTCACGCATTAAAATGTCATCAGTAACAATAGCAATTGCTCAATTGTTCAGTCACTACCTTCTTGTGCCCTGATAAGCATCATTTTACAAGCATTGTCTGCCAGTGAATGCTTTGAACAACAGAGGTTTAGATGCAATATACAATTACAAAATCATCAGCTAAACACTTGAAAAAGAATTTAGTATTGTTAAAGATTAGAACATATTTTTTCTTTTTTCATAAATTTTGAGGGATAATCTTCCTATACTGTTTCATACAGTATAGAGTACCTTAACATTAATTCATAGATTTGCAATGGATTTGTGTCACTTCACTTCATCCTCATCATTTTAGCCATTGTCTATCCAACTGCAGGATGAAGGCCTCTTCTGCATATTTCCAACCAATACATTTCAGAGCTTTCTTTTGCCAATTGGTCCCATAATACTTCTTGATGTCATCGACCCATCTTATTTTAGTCTCTTTTGTGGACACTTTTTATCAAGTGGGATCCATTCTATGACTGTCTTGATCCACCTGGCATCAGTTCTTCTTGCTATGTAACCAGCCCTTTTCCATTTCAATTCTTTTACTCTCTTGATGATATCATATACTTTTGTTTATTCTCTAATCCATGTGCCAGTCTTTCTTTCACTTCATTTATAGGAGATCATTTCTGAGCCTATTTCTAGAAAAAAAAGGCTATTTTTTTTTAAAAAAAGATGCATGTTTATATGTCTTATACAAGCATATAGATATTGACAATATCAACTATAGGCTGAGCCAATACATAAGTGAATTAAGCATGGGCTACTATATGGATCAGAAAGCACAGCCTTTAGATTAAGGAATTCTTAAGTCCAAGAGTCTTTTGGAATTGACCCCTTGGCTGCCATTCAGCGTTTTGACCTACTTTGGAAGATGTATCAAGGGTGCTGTTCAGTCTAAGAGCTGTCTCTCCACATCAAGTGATTCCATGCCAACAATTTCCTCATCAATTCACACCTCTTCAAATTCTCTGGTGTGCAAAAACCATAAAGAGAAAGTAATCCTCCCTCTCTTGCTTCTATTCCTATCCATCCACTTCTCACTCTCTCCCTCTCCCCTCCTATTTGCTAACCTCTCTATGTTCCAGGTCAGTGAATATATCTACATACAATTTTACAGTCAAGATGTATAAATAGAAGGGGGAACTGACTTTCTACTGTGTAATCTTTGCAGAACATGGAAAGCATTAGCCACTTGCCTAAGCAGCTGGGGCAGCAGCTGGTCCATGTGAAGATGCCATGGCCACCAGACTATTTCAGTCTGCAAAGTATTTTGAGCATAATGCTCCCAGGGAAACTTGACAATGACTAATATGTAATGAAGAATTCCAAACATCTGCAGGTTATGTACTTAGGTAGTGGAAGGATACAAAGTTTGGAGACAACTCATGCTCAGCCAGATCTGCACATTTCAGGTTGAGTTCAACACATGTTTTGGATAATAGCTATCAGTCCATTGCCCCTTCATTTAATTTAATTAATGAACTACTATAGTGATGGCAGAATACTCTTACTAAAAGAATTAAGAAGTAAGGCTACACTTTACTAACCTGGTTACCTCTGGAAAAGTAGGAATTTACTACTCTTGTCATCCCAAATTAACATAGCCAGGGGTGGGATTCTACCAGTTTGCACCTATTCACTAGAACCGGTTGTTAACATTCTAAGCAGTTCGAAGAACCATTTGTTAGAAGAAATTACTGGCCTAATCCTGTAAGGAAGGCAGGAAGGAAACATTCTGGTATTGCTTACAGAAACTGCCTCTCTGTTAACCCTTATTACACTCTTGGCAGGACTAGACTTCCTGTCTCAGGAACTTCTCTGGAGTTTTTTTTCCCCTCCTTTGCTGGTACTTTGCTTGTGTGGAGTGACCATTGAAAAAAGTGACATGATCATTTTTCACACTTACGACTGTTGCAGCATCCCCACAGTCATGAGTGGTCAGGCAAGGAGATGCGTGCCTCGATGTGAGTGATATTGAGTTGGCCATGCCCAGCCAGTAACATGACCACCAAGCCGTGTCCACCCAGTCACATGACCACCAAGCCATGCGCTCCAACTAAGCCACGCCCACAGAACCAGTTGTTAAAAAATTTGAATCCTACCCCTGAGCATAGCCAATAATAAAATCCTAGGAATATATAGAAGGTGTGACAGAAGAGTTCCCCCCCCCGCCACTATTTGATCATGAGCTAAATAGGAAATCCACTCCAAAGTCCATTCTCAGTTGAGGAATTTCACTAGATGACTTTGATCCTGTCGTTTATCATCTCTCAGTCCAACCTTCTTCAAAGGATTGTTGAGGGGGGGATGGAGAAGGGAGTGCTAGAAGCAATGTTTTGAGCTCTGGGGCACAGTTTGAGACAAATATCTAATGAATAAATAAGTACTGTAATACATAAAACTGCTGCTAGTTAATGAAGTAAGACGTCCAGAGCCTTTCAATCCCTGAATCACATATCTTCTTTCTGTTCCCAGTTCCTGTGTTTCATTCTGGCCCAGGAAGAGAAAGTTGCCCAGGAATCAGGAGGCTGTGGAGAATTTCATTGTCAACAGCCTCCACAAATGAACAAGTCTCTCACCAAAGCAAAAAACAAAAAAGGAGAGGAGAGGAGAGAAGGGGAGGGCAGGGGAAGGGAGAGGAGAAATCATATGCATTGTCTGTGAAATTAAGCCAACCTTCTCTTTCCAGAAATTCTGCTGAAAGGATCCATTATGTCATAATTTTTTCTGATTTGGCCAGTTTAAAGCCAGAAACTGGGGCCCTTGAAACATTCAGTACTCTGGGCTTAGGAACATAGCCTGGAGGTTTTGGGGGCTTTTGGAAAGGCTAACAGGATTGGGTCCATTCTAATCTACAAATGGAGGAAGTCTCATAGAGCAGGGGCCTCTGCAGGGAAGGTTTGTCTTCTGGTGCCCACCAGCCAACATTGTTTGGCTCATAGGCAAACATGTCTGTTTGGGAGAATGCTGATTCTGGTAGATCTTGTCATAGGCCCTTGGGGGGGGGGAAGCAATCCCTCAGTCATTCCAATTGCAAAGGACAACTTCTTTGAGAATTAATCTCCAGGTAAGTTTGCTTTAACTGAATGGGAGATTCAGTTAGGTGTGCCCAATTAGATGTACTGTTTCACCATCCACTAACAAGAGACCACCTCAGCAACTAAGCCTACCGTTCAATTATATCTACCAAGTAAACCACCCTAAAGAAAAGACATGATCTACCTTAGTTATAGATTTATTTTTGGTGTCTTTCTCCTAAATACATGAGTTACTGGAGCTAGATTGACAATCATATCGGTGGAAATGAAGCCTGCATGCCAATGTCAGAAGAAGTAGCTCAGATAATTAGATTTGAAAAAAATGTTCTCTAGACAGCAAATATGTTTTGGACCGCAGTTTAATCTGGCTCCATAAACCCAATCAGAACCAAACTATTTGTATCAATAGTGGATGTTCAGAAAAGCGGCCACTGTCTAATGGTTTAGGGGGAAAAATGGCATCTGGATAAAAGCTAATTGAAAAAAATGAAAAATTTCAACCAATAGTGCCCAGCATGGTAGAGAGCAGTACTTTTCAGGTTTTTTTCTTAAAAAAAAAAAAAAACAAGAGTCTCATGCTTTGGGCAATCTCTGCTTTTTCATGGTTGCATTTGTAACTGTTCCCCCCCCACACACTTTTTTCTTTTTTTTGCCAGAAAGCAAACTTACACAGCAAAGGAATGTATCATTGATGCTTGGACCAATATCTGGGTTTCACACTTCATCCTTTTTTTAAAAAAATAGGTAAGGATTGTCTTTCTTTAGATCAATTTTTTTTTTCCCAGCATGAAATTGGTGCTTTGGCTCATGTGAGATAAATATTGCTCTCCCTCCACCCCCATGAAACATGTTTCTGCTTGCTGATATCTTTTGCTTCTCTTGTCCATTGCTAGGTATTGCATGGGTTCAAAGATAGATCTTGTGCTACTATATGGATCCAAGATACTCACACCTTGCATTTATTATGGGCACTCATGATGCTTTCTGTAGTGTAATGTTTCAAGACTTTGTGAATTCTTTCTAGGCAACAGGTAACTGGTAAAGCAGACAAGTCACCCATGTCTGAGTTGGGCAGCGCTATAAATTTGTTTAATAAATAAATAATAAATGTTGAAGCATGAAAAACATGCCTTTTGCTACATGGTTCTCTCTCCCCAAGTGACTTCAATACTTTTAGTCTTGAAGTTTATTTGCCTGTCTCCTTTTTCTTAAAACAGATTTTGGCTGAGGAAAGGAAAGGAACAGAAAGGAACGGAAAGGCAGGAAAGGAAAGGAAAGGAAAGGAAAAGAAAGGAAAGGAAAGGAAAGGAAAGGAAAGGAAAGGAAGGAAAGGAGAGGAGAGGAGAGGAGAGGAGAGGAGAGGAGAGGAAAGGAAAGGAAAGGAAAAGAAAAGAAAGGTAAGGAAAGGAAAGGAAAGGAAAGGAAAGGAAAAGAAAAGGAAAGGAAAGGAAAGGAAAAGAAAGGAAAAGAAAGGAAAAGAAAAGAAAAGAAGGAAAGAACAAAGGATTGCATTATTGCAAATTCTTTGATCTTCTGTTTCCTTTCCTTGTAAAATCCTAAAACCATCCCACATGCTATCTGAGAAATGGCCTACTTATTTGCCTAATTTGAGATTATTTTGTTTTCAATCCTTGTTTCATTATATATTTGGAGATGTGAACATACATGATCTTCCACTGTAAATTGTCTCTGTTCAGTATTCTAGTAAGCCAGCCTGCACTTTTTCAACACACACTGTTTCACTCCCGATTAGCCACACTTTGTATCATTTCAGCACAACTACAGAATTCCAAGTTGGTGAAAGCTGTCCAGTATACTGTACATGTGATTCTAAATATCTCCAGGGCTTCTGTTGTAGGTTCCATCATCAAAAGAACATTGGTTGGTGACATGGCAAAATAGGGACATTTTGTGTGGCATCACTGATTTTGTAATTTCATCCAGAGGAAGTAAGGCTAACTACAGGTGAGGTGGTCAAAAGACAATAGCCATAGCTGCATAAGTGAATCCTTGCCTCCTTTCCCATTGTTGGTAGAAATATCCTTCTGGGTTCAGTTCCAAGTGGGAAAAAAGACACTGGAAACATGGAGGCTGTTAGGAAAGATAGTTTAATCGTGGACAGCAGGGCCACATGGTTTAAAACTCCAAAGAAGGATGATCACATGCTCCAAGGTAAAGGAAAAGGGAAGGAAAGACTGATATGCTGAGAGTGCCTGGGTTTTATAACCTTTGTTGGGATTTGAATTGGAGCTTGTATTCTGATTGGTTGTCAGACTCCCATGGGGCCATGCAGGGGCAACTGTAGGCTGTCCTGAGTCCCAGGCTTCATTGAGCCTTGCTGGATGATGATGCACTGAAAAGGACTTTTGTCAATTGCTGTAGCTTTACCTGGAGATCTTTGTTATGTAAAGTATTCTGGCCCAGGCCTTAATGGCCCACCCATTAACAAAGGTGGGGGTGAGCTGCTACTGCTGAGGTAAATTTCTGCTTCTGAGTTTCTACTCCTTTTAGGGGAAATATTCTGCCTTTTTAATATTTCCTAGGAAATTTCAAATTTTTAGGAGAGGAGTGCGTGCTAACTTCCTACATCATGATGGGCTGGGCTTCAAATCATATGGCCATGTGGAAGCCATCTTGCTTCTTTTTTTATCCTTTCCCTAAATGCCCCTGATTTAACTGCACTTCATGAGCATATTTATTAGTCTGCTTGCTTTTATTTTAAGAAGTAGCATGAGGGTTTTAACTGTGCTCTTTTTAGTTAAGAACAGTAAGGTTTTTTATTTCTTTTCTCAGATTTTATTTTATTTTTCTTTTGATATAAACCGCTTTGAAGTGTTCTTGCTTTGAAGCCAACAAGAGATATTAAAATTCTGTTATAAATAAATCAATAAAGGAAGAGAGGGAACTGCATAGTAAACAAGCTCATAGCCAGCAACAATATCATAAAAAATGAACTTTTCAACCATTTTTTTCTGTCACTTATTATTTCCTCCATTTCTTCTTAGAATCTAACATGCTTCCCTCTTGATTCCAGCAACCTAAGGCTATCCATCTCCATAGCAATGGTTATAAACAATGCAGGGCTTCTCATTTGTGGGGTGTTAATGAAGTGTATAATCATATTTATTTTTTCTGCAGAAATTGGAAGGGTGTTCTTGCAAGGGAGAGCAATATGAGAGTCCTCTTGAATGACAGTATTTTTTATTTGCTCCCTTGATGGAGAATTAATCGCCTTTTGATTAATGAGCCTTTCAGAATAAAGCTGCAAACACCCTGTGCATCCCAAGAAGATGGACAGTAATAAAGTTTTTTTCTTACATTTTAACTCTGTTCCTTACCCTTCCAACTCTATTATTCTGTCATTATTGTCTCTATGTGCATAACTTTGTTTGTTTGTGCATAAATATATCATTTTGAGGGTAAAATGGACCTTCAATTGGAACAGAAACTAATATACAGTAGTATATTGTTGGAAAATATTTCTAGATTTCAGTGTTTAGCTCTGTGAATCCTTCTCAAGTTGGATGGACTTAAGGCAGACATTTTATATGGTTCCAACAAAATTAATAGTATTTGAAAGCTCATCTAATAACTATACAGATTAAGAGTTTTATCAAGTGGTTATGGAGCAATGCCTTCTGGAATGAGATTTCCCCTTGTATCTGTGTGGCTCCTACCCCAAAAGTCTTAAAATCTGTCTGTTCTCTTAGGAATTGGCTTCAGGTGGTTGGGACTATTGGCGGACTCTGCGTGTTGTTAGTCAGTTAAAATACAGAATAATAGAATTGAGAGGGACCTTGGAGGTCTTCTAGTCCAACCCCCTGCTCAAGCAGGAGACCCTATGGCATTTCAGACAAGTAGCTGTCCAGTCTCCTCTTAAAAGCTTCCAGTGATGGAGCATGTACAATTTGTGAAGACAAGCTGTTCCACTGGTTTATTGTTTTTACTTTCAGGAAATTTCTCCTTAATTCTAGGCTGCTTCTCTCCTTGATTAATTTCCACCAATCGCTTCTTGTCCTGCCTTCTGGTGCTTTGGAAAATAGGTTGAACCCCTCTTCTTTGTGGCAGCCCATCAAATATTGGAACACTACTATCATGTCAGCCTTAGTCCTTCTTTTCTCTAGATTAGCCACACCTAATTCCTGCAACCGTTCTTCATATGTTTTAGTCTCCAGGCCCTTAATCATCTTGGCTGCTCTTCTCTGCAATATTTCCAAATCTTAAAATCTTTTATGCTGTGGTGACCCAAAAGGAATGCTGAATTCCAGATACAATATTACTAAGGTTTTATAAAGTGGTACTAATACTTCATGTGATCTTGACTCTACCCCTCTGTTTATGCAACCAAGGATTGCATTCACTTTTTTTTGGCTGCTGCTACACACCGTTAGCTTTCAGTGCATTGGATTCACCATTGGTTCTTGTTTTTTTCTATTCTTTTATCATTATTTTATTCCATTAGTGTTATTGTACATTGCTCAGAGCCAGTTGATGATTTAATAAAATTAAATTAAATTAACTCTGTGTGTGTGTGTGCATGCGCGCACACACACACAGATGTGGGTGTATCATGGACAGCTTGGCACTTCCAGGAACTATTTTAGCAACCATAGCACATATTAAATATGAAGAGCTATGCAACACTTTGGATTCAAGCTGGTTAGTATTAGGCAGTGTGTGTGTGTGTGTGTGTGTGTGTATCCCTCCACTCATCCTGGTTAAGGTTAAAAATGGAAGTGATCTACATGCCTTCTGCAGCTTTCTTAGATGTGCTTATGAGCTTCCTGGAGGCATCTAATTGGTCACTGGGGGACACAGAATGAGGAAGAAAGGGAGGGAGGGAGGAATTGTTTAATTACATTTTGATTCTCAGAAGACCTCAGGGCTGCTTATAATATGGACAATTTCATATTATCCATATTTCAAATTCTCAATTTGGAGAATTTCTGAACTAACATGATGGAGGAGGAATTCTGGGAATTGAAGTCCACAAGTCTTAAAGCTGTCAAACTAATGAAGACCCCTGATATAAAACATGATGAATGGAATGAACTTTGAAATGGGGTGATCTTATTTCTGCAACACATAGAAAATACTGACATACCCGTCACCCAAGTAAGCTTCATTATAGAAAAGACTGAACTGACTCTTTCTTTAATTACTTCTCATTAAAATTCAGGGTGCAAAGTGAAGTTCCTAATAGAGGTTAATACATCCACTGCTTGGTAAGAAGAGGCACATACAGAAAGAAATGGGGACAGAAGAAAAAAAGAGAGGCATTAGCATTTCTGAGCATGTTTGAGCTGATTTAGATCATGAGTTCAAAATTAAAAAGATGTGATTAGGATATTGCTTGAATTTGAGCATGGATCTGATGTGCAGAGCATTTCTCAAACAGGGAAGATATTTGTGCAGGGGGAGATTCTCAGGATAGCTGAGATAGATATTTAAGACATTTTTGGGGTAAACTAAGACTTTATCTCTTCAACTGTCCAGCAAGATCCAGTTTCTCACTTGCTGATCCCCAGCCTGCCTGCCTGCCTAAACTTCTGACTCTTCAATTAATCTATTGATTGACAGGCTCAGAATGAAAGGCCAAGAATCACTCCCTTTTGGATTCTTGTTTCATCTCTTTATCTTGGCAATATTTCATTTCTTTACTCTCTAGTTGCTATGGCGACACAGAGGTTTAGTAACAGCAAGGCAGAGAACAGATACATCACATTCTTTGGAACTTATCCCGGTCAAGATCATTTTCAAAATCTTATTCTCAAAGTTTAATCATGTGACTTGGTCCTTTTTTTTCACAAGCTGAGTTTAGAAAAGGACAGAAGCAATATCACCAACCAGATGCCATCCAGAAATGACCATCCTCAACTTCTATAATTCCCAGCCTTTGGATCTGCTGAGTCCAACACATCTGGAGTACTTCAGTTGAGGAAAATTGACTAAGAACTTGTATGAGTCTACTGTACAAGCTTAGACTGATCATCTAACTCCATTTTTTTAACACTGGAATATCTTTTTAAGCTATTCCTCAAATTCACCTTATTGTCCCAGAATAGAGCGTAATATGGTGATGTTAAGATTCAGTTAGGTAAAACTTCCTAGCAAGACAAGACATTCAATAACAGGACCAGTTAACCAAGGGACTTCAATAATATTCCCTTCATTGGAAAAATATAGAAAGTGATTTGACAGCCATCGGTCAGAAATGCTTTGATTCCTACATAGACAAGGGTTTGAATTCGATGTCTTGACAGGAACCTACCAATCCTTGGGTTCTAGTTCAAAGCTTTGATCTAGGAAAATCTACATGGAGAATATATGTTCTGCTACCAAGCATTTCTTAAAACATTGGTTCATATAACTCAGGGCTGTCAACTCGCGACCCTTGTGTCAACTAAAAAATCCTCCTTTGGTCTTTTTAGTTGCCAGCAGAAAGGGAGTGGGGGGAAAGCAGTGCATTCCTTAAATGCCACAGATAATTGCCTTGGCAGCCCAAAGCTGTCTGCACACAACAATATCACTGGAGAGCAAGATTGATGACCTTTGGCTGTGGATGTGTCTCATTGGAGAATATACACCCAGGCGGTGGGAGGAAGACCAGGATCAAAGGGGAAATGAATGATGTATTTTAGTGTTGGCTACACCCAGCTAATGCCAACATGGCCACTCTTAATATTTATTTATTTTTTAACACTGAAAGATGCAGCTAGAAACTTATGATTTGGATGGAAGTGGATTTATTGGAGCCCTGACAGCCAGTCCTGACATCATGAGCCAGATGTGTCATGCACTGGCCACACCCGCACCCAGTTAGCAAAGGGGGGGAAATTCAGGATACGTCACATGACAACAGCATGTCAGCCTTCAAGATCTTCTACTATCGCTTTGCATCTTTTGGCTGTCATAAGAAACGGGGAGGGGAGGGCAGGATGAATCTGGGTAGTGAGCTGGAGGTGTTAAATTTTTCTGTTGTGTAAATGAAGGGGGGGAAGCATACTTCAGAGTTAGGTTTCTATTTCTCACTTAGCTTTCTTTTCTCCATCTGGCGCAAACCGCAACCAATTAAATCAAAGTATTGCGCATGTGTCAAGGACAGAGGCCTCATCATCACCTAGAAAATGCACAATAGATACAATATTCAAAATTTCTAATGGAAGTATTACTTCTGAAATATTGAGAAAGTTAGAGAACAACCAAAACTTCCATCACTTCGTAATGTAATATAGGTATTTAGTGACATCACCCCAAAAACCTAATGTCTGAACTTACAGGATTATTCATCTCTGGTTGCCCTACACCCTTCAACTTTTCACGCCTAAAAAGATAACGTTCTCTATTTAAAAGATCGAAGTATTTTTTTTCTGCGCCTTTGAAATGGCACAAAACCAGGACCGCCTGACATTAATATTCTGAATCCCCTCGCAGCCAAACCCGGAAGAAACACCGCCAAATTATATCTTAAAACCAGAGGGGACACCCGTGACCACCTCATGTCATCTTCAATGAACAAAAGCCAGTGAACCACGAAAGAATACTAGGGCGCCCTTGCAAGAGCGGCCAAGATTCTTTGCAACGTACAGGAAGAACTACAACATCAGTAATGCAGAGCTCCAATCTGGAGACGCGCATCAGACGTAGTGAAGCCCAAAACACGAAGAAATTGGCTCGGCTCGACACAAGCCGAAAGGGCCGCTTGCCGCTGGAAATACAGGAGAACATAGGAACCACCACCCCCGACCAAAACAAAATCACCAACAACAACGCCTTGAGCCTGGAAAGAGAGCCATGGCAACGAGAAGGAACCAACTCTTCTCTG
>BHFT01050011.1:0-11854 GCA_004320025.1 Laticauda laticaudata | reverse complement strand
CAGCTTGTGAAATTGATTGTCAATCAGTGTTGCTTCCTAAGTGGACAGTCTGATTTCACAGAAGTGTGATTGACTTGGAGTTACACTGTGTTGTTTAAGTGTTTCCTTTCCCCTTCCCTCCTATCCTATCAGAGCTTCTTGCACGAGAAGCGAAACGTCTTCAAAAGAAAAAAAGAATGAAAAAGAAATGAAAAAGAAAAAAACAAACAAAACCCAGAAAGTCCAGTTGCCTCCTGAAAAAAAAAGTACCTTTGGGGCGACCAAGACTTGGATGATTTGAGAATCTCTGCAGACAGATGGACAGACTTAATTTTAGAAATCAAAGATAGAAGAGTGAGACAGAGTATGAGGTAGCCTGGAGGAAACATGTCTCAATGGCTTAAGAGTCCAGGAAAAAGAAAGGAAGGGTTTAGGCGTGATAGGAATAAAAGTTAAAAGTTTTGGAAAGAATGGAAGAGAATGGGCAGATATGAGATTATATGGATGAGTGAGTATAAAAGATGCTGGTAAATATGTATATAATGATAGATCAATGTAGATCAATAGAAATAATCTGCAACTAGCACTATGCTAATAACATGAAGAGAAAAAGGAAAATGAACTGCTACGTGTATCTCTATACTGTAGCTCATATGGCCCAAATGATGGCCCAGAAAGTCACATGGTGTTCAATTGTTTGTAATGTTTATTCAATAAAATTTATTTGAAGGAAAAAAAGAGAGAGAAAGAATCTCCACAGACTCTGAAAGTAAAAAATAATTCACTACCACCAGCCAGCAGGACGAGAAAGGAAAGGACCGGATCCCCAACTCGAGCCTCCCGTCAAAAGCAGCAAAAATGGCAAACATTGCAATTGTGTTCCCCCCCTTCCCATTCAAAAGGGGCATACGGGGTGGGCTCCATCTGTGCCAACCTCCCTCCCCGGGCTTACCTTGGTGGTGGTTTGCATCTGGACGGGGAGCTGCGAGGCCTGGAGGAGTCCCTGGTTCGGGTGAAGGGCCTGGGGGAGCATCGGACGAAGGGTCGACTGGAAGACACAAGGAGGAAGCCACAGAAGGTCAGCCCACTCAGCCCACCTCTCTCTCTCAAAGGGACCCCCTCCGTTTGAGGGCAGGGGAGAAAAGGGACAACTCAGATAGCTTCAGGTGCCCCCCCCCAAATTTTTTAATTTATTTTTTAATCTGATAGACAAACTTTCTACTTTACAGATTTAAACAGGACAAGATGATGTCGGATCCTGTTGGATCACAATAAGGACTAGGACTCCCAGTCTCCTAGAGATTGGCTCAAAGTCACCCAGCTGACTTTCATGGCTAAGGTGGGAGTAGAACTCACAGACTCCTAGGGACTGGCCCGAAATCACCCAGCTGGATTTCATGCTTAAATGGGAACTATAACTCACTGTCTCCAGGTGATTTCCCAAGTAAACCAGCCGGCTTTATTGGGTAAGGTAGGACTAGAACTCCCGGTCTCCTGGTGATTTGGCCCCAAAATCACCAAGCGGGCTTCCATCTCTAATGTGGAACTAGAACTCCCTATCTCCTGGCTTTCATGCCTAAGTGGGGACTGGAACTCATGGCCTCCTGGTGATTTCCCTAGCCACCCAGCTGACTTCCATACCTAAGGTGGGACTAGAATTCACCATCTCCTGGTTTCCAGCCTGACCTCTCAACCCCCAGGAACCAAACTGGCCAGCTCCAATGAGCTGTTCTTTGGAAACACGGGCACCGGAACTTGGCCGAGCCAAGAAATATTCGGGATTCGAACTCACCGAATCGGAAAATCCAGACTGCTGATTGGCGTGTTCCAGCTGCTTCTGAAGAGGGATGGTGGTGCTCGGCGGGATGAAACCTTAAGTGGACACCAGAAAGGCACAGGCATCATCATGAGAAAAGGGGTGGAAAGAAGAAAGGGAGGAGAGAGGAAAAGGAGGGAAGGAGGAGAGAAGGAAGGAGGGAATGGAGGAAGGGAGGAGGGAAAGAAGAAAGGAAGGAGGGAATGGAGGGAGGGAGGATGGAAAGAAGGAGAAAGGGGGGAGGGAAGGAGGAAGGGAGGGAATGGAGGGAGGGAAGGAGGATGAGGGAGGAAGGATGAGGAAGGGAAGAAAGAAGAGGGAAGGAGAAGGGGGAATGGAGGGAGGGATGGAGGAAGGGAGGAAAAGAAGGAGGGAGGGAGGGTGTAAAGAAGGAGGAAGGAGGGAGAAGATGGAATGGAAGAAGGGATGGAGGGAGGAGGAGGGAAGGAGGAATGATGGAAAGATGAAGAAGGGATGGAGGGAGGAAAATGAAGGAAAGAATAAAGGCAGGAGGGAGGGAGAAGTGGGAATGGAGGAAGGGATGGAGGGAAGAAGGGTAGGAGAGGAAGGGGGAAGGGATGGAGGAAGTACAGAGGGAGGGAGTGAGGGAGTGAGAAAGGATGGAGAGGGAACATCCTTGATGTGTCTTGAGTTTCGGAGAAAAAGGGGAAACATGCCTTTGGCTGGTTCCCACCCCCCTCCAAGCAGGGGATGGGATGGATGACCTCAGGCACCCTCCCCATCCTTGGTACCGGAACTCACCTGCTTGGGCAGCAGGGAAGTGACCGTGAATGGCATAACCAGGTTGTTGCTGGGGCAAATACTGCATCGTGGAGAAAGCCGACGGGCCTGGAAGCCGGTGGGTGAGTGGGTGGGAGAAGAGAAGGTGGTGAGATGTCGGTTTAGTCCTGGCTTGTTCTGCCCACGTGTCTCAGGGGGCTTTACCAGACTAACATCTGCCCCCACTTCCTTTCCTCCTGCTTACCTCGGATAGACTGGCTGCTGGCATAGCTGACGGGCACAGTGTGCTGGCTCTGCCCCACAGCGTAGGGGCTGTGCCCGGTTTGGCTGCCCTGGTACTGCCCGTGTTCCGGGGTGCCGGCCGGGAAAGCAGGCTGGGCTGCAAAATGTCGGGTCTGACAGGGAAAAGAGACAACCCACCACCATCACCCAAAAAAAAGGGATCAGAAGATAATTCTGGACTTTTTTCTGGATCTTCCTGTCCCAAAATCTCCCCCCCCCCAATTTTCCTCTGAGTTGTAAGCAACGTGGAGGCCATCCTCAACTTACAACTGCTCATTTAGTGTCCACTTGAAGTGTTTAAAAAAGTGACTTAGGACCGTTCCCCCCGCCCCCGCTTAAGTTTTTTTTTCGTATTCTACAGGTCACCTTCAACAAGTGAGGGGAGCCTAAAATATTTCCTAAAATATTTGTTTAGTGTCTGCTCGAAATGTTTAAAAAAGTGACCTCGGACCATTTCCACCACCACCCACTTAAGTTTTCTTTTTGTGTTCTACAGGTCACCTTCAAAAAAGTGAGGAGAGCCGAATGTCAACTCCTAAAATATTTCTCGGGTCTTTTTCGAGTGGCCAACTGATTGAGGGGGGTGAACAGTGGAAATTGAAATCACATTCCATCAATGGCTTTTCAAAGATAGTAACCAGGTGACTCAAGTTTCTGCCAAGCAAAATTCTAGTTGGAGAATGTGATTGATGATGCTTGGCTATGGATGGGTCTTGTTGGAAAATATGATTTGTGACAGACGCAGGGAGTGGGGTGAGAGGGAAAACCAGGGTCAAGGGTGACAATGAATAATGTTACTCAGAGTCAGCTACACCCAGGCAGTGCCGGACATGTTAATGCCGAATAAGTCTTTTTTGGAAGTTTTGGCTTGAGACTCAGGATTTAATTATGAGCGACTGCCGGAATCCTAATACTACAAGCTGACTGAGAGCCAACCCTCCCAGCTTTTGAGTAAAACACCGGCTATCACCCCCCACCATTTGATTTTCCCACCATTGGGGTCTTTACCGTGATAACCGGCGGCCCAAACATCTGCTTGACACGGTCAGCCGGGATGAGGGTGGTAGCTCTGTTGTGCCCACTTGGGCTCCCTGTGGAGAAAAGGCCAACTGATCCTAATGGGTTACACATTGATGATTTGCTGCCTGCTTTGCAATCCTAAAGCGTTTGGGTGGCTCATAAACTTATGCTAAAAGGAGTCACCCCTCCCCGCCCCGAATAAAGGCAGTCCTTGATTTATAACCATTTTGTTTAGTGGTCATTCAAAATTGCAACGGCCCTGAAACAAAAGGGGGACTTCGGGCTGTTTTCCCCGTACTTACCGCTACTTGCAGGATCCCCCCTGGCTCCTATTTATGACAGTCGCAGTATGTCCTTGTGGGGAATCCCCTTTGGTGACCTGGATTGACTTAAGGGCCATGAGCCGCTGCTGCAATTCACTTAGCAACGGTGGCAAGAAAGGTCGTAAAATGAGGGAGGGGTGAAAATCCACCGAAAGAAGTGTTTCATTTAACAACCGAAGTGTGGGGGGCTCGAGGGCGGTTGTTAAGTCGAGGAGGATCCCTGCAGGGGTAAGTCTCCGACTTAACAGCTGTTCATTTAGCGACCATCATAAAAAAAAAATTACGACCCTTTTCACACGTTCCCCAAGGAACCAAATGCAGACAACCAGCTCCTATAGGTGACGGTTGACAGGGCAACCGAATCATACTTGTGACAGTTGCAGCATCCCATTTTGCGACCTTCTAATGAACAAAGTCGGGGGGGGGGCTCACTGAAGAATGGCAGCGATTTGCTTANGCATCCCATTTTGCGACCTTCTAATGAACAAAGTCGGGGGGGGGGCTCACTGAAGAATGGCAGCGATTTGCTTAACGACGGGGTTTTTAAAAAAAATGGGAGGAAAATTCACTGAACAACTCTCATTTTAGCGACAGAAATCTGGGGTTTGGTTGTAAGCCGAGGACTCCCCTTTTAAATAAAAAAAATGGGGGGGAGAGAAAGGAATAGTCCAATCCTCCTCCTTCTCTCTCTCTCTCTCTCTCTCCCCCTCCATCTGCTGTTCTCTGGTGCTGCAGACCCCACCGATGCCCCTCCCCCCCCCGGCCTGGATCTCATCCCCTTCCCACCCACATCAATGGATGTCCCATGGTCCCCCCAAAGACACCCACCTTTGCATGTTGAGGAGTCCTGTGGGTCCACAGCGTGCACAGCCATTCCCCTGCCTGTAGGCCGCTGGCTGCGCATTGGTCATATCACTGGGGAGGAGGGGGGAGGAGAGGAAAGCAAGAGAAAAGATGTCGGTCTCTCTCACACCCCCCCCCCAGTGCTTTTCTTCTTCCTCTTCTTTCTCCTCCTCCTCCTCCCCTCCCCACACAAAGTTCCCATTCCTTTGCTAGCAGAGATGAGCGTTCCCAGTTGGGTCACGAAGGCGTCTGCAAGAAAACCACCAGCTGAGAGAGAGCAGAGACTCCAGCCACCAAATTGTTTATGAGTGACTGGCTCTTCCCATTTTGGGGCCAAGAGAGACATGAACCGCAGAAACCGGTGTGTGTGTGTGTGTGTGTGTCTTGTCTCCCTGACATCTGTCAATGGCCTGGAAAAGCTTCTGGCGTAGTTCTCCCACACGACAGCCTTGGGCTCTGCTGGATGCCATGGCTGGACTTGTCATGGCCAGAATCGAAAGTTGGGGGAGGAGGAGGAGGGCTCACCAAAGGCTGGGCAGTGGCCTCTGCCCCCACCCTCCACCTGCCTCCATGGGCACGAGGAAGGAGAGGGAAGGGCCCACTCTGTTCCTTGCGACGGCGTTTCTCCCTTCGTGGCAGGTACTTTCTTGAGTTGAGGAAGAGCTGATGTTTTTCCTTCCTGCCAGCGCTTGCAGCTTCTCACTGCACCTTCAAGGATCTGGGGGGGGAAGGTATATGGGGAGAGAGGGAGAGGTCTGTTCAAGGGTGGGGGACTCCCGGGGAGGAGAGAGTGGGAGGCTCCTCCCCACAGCCTGGCAACCCCCACCTGCTCCTTGGTCTCCTCCAGGGACATGCGCTCCTCCATCTCCTTCTTCCTCCTCCGCTCCTGCTCCTCCTTCATCTTCTGCTCCATCATCTTGTCCACCTCTTCTTCTTCTGTGGGACAGAGGGAGGGGCTGCTACCAAGGGGGGCAGCGCCTGCTCCCCTCCCTTCACAAAGGCGGCAGGCGTTGGGACCCGCCTGCCAGCTCCTTGAAGGTAGGGTGGGTTTTCACCTCCTTTTGGCCTTCTCCACCCCCCAACCCCTCCCCAGGCCCAAAATGACCATGAGACGGAGCCCGGTCTCTCCATGAGGCCTCCCCCCCAACTACAGTCTCAGCTTCAGGAGCTCTGGGACCTCTCCTCAAATTTAGGGGAGGTCCCCTGGCTGCTGAATGTGGGGAATATCCCCCTCCCCTTCCTCGTTTTAAGATGTGAGATCTGCAGAGAAAGACTGCAAACCAGGAGGGGGGCTCCAATCAAGGCCATTTTTTTAAAAAAATTAAAGTAACTGTTAAAGATTTAAATATATCTATGTATCTATATATATCTATAGATTTATATCTATCTCTCTATCTATCTACACACATACACACAATACACAAGACATTTTGTTACAAACAAAATCAATGTGAAAGACAAAACTAATACACATAAAACATATGTTTCTAGTACAATTAGACAGGATGTTCTTTCCTCAAAAACAATTTTTCTAACATTCCTTTCCTGTTATTGGTCAATACTCTTAGTCTAACCACTTTATTTTTTCCCCCATTCCTTTATCTTTTTATTCTCTGGTATTTATCCTTAATCCAATTGTACCATTTTCCCCAAACTGTACTATCTTTTGAGTCTGCTTCATTCTTTAGTTTTTGGGTAAAGTACGTCCATTTCAGCGCAGTCAGAGCCTTTTCTGAGTTATCAAATGGTTGTTGGCATTTGGTCACCCCTTCCAGCATTTTGCCAATGCGATTCTTGCTGCCGTAATTATATGAAGAATTAAGTATTTCATTTCTTTTGCGTGGTCACCTTTTATCATTCCTAATAAAAATATTTCGGTAACCAGGGCCCTTTTATGGCTTGAGAGGACTTCAGAATTCCCTTAGCCAGGCAAGGCCCTTCCCTCCTTTGGCCACAGGGAAATGAAACCTGCTCCTTTGGCCAGATGCTAAAAGAGCAGTTGAGACCGCCAGGGGAGGCTCCCCCAAGACCCTTATGCAAGGGGGAATGTCATTTTTTGGGGGGGGGAGGAGGTCTACCTTGTTTAGAANAGGCTCCCCCAAGACCCTTATGCAAGGGGGAATGTCATTTTTGGGGGGGGGAGGAGGTCTACCTTGTTTAGAAGAAGTGGGTTCCCCCTCCCCTCCAGAAGGCCGGGGAGATAGTTGACTACTTAGGACAAGCCCAGCCTGGCATGGTCGGCTCCTGGGACGGGCCAAGCTTGGCAACTTTTAATTTGCCTTTTGGTGGATTTCAACTCCCAGAATCCCCCCATGTCTTTGAGGTGCACATCTGGCCCTGGTCACCATCCCATCCAGCTGTGGGATCCTCTGGTTCGTCAGTTGACAAAGATGTCCAAATTGTAAGGTTTGGCTGAGATTCCAATGGTTAAATTATGTCCAGGGCCTACTAAAGCGAGTAATAATAAAAAAAAGAGAGAGAGAGATTTAAAAGAAAAACAAGGTGGGGAGAAGAAAACAGGGGAGGGGGGTCTTTGGACATTGGTTTTCTTGCAGACATCTCAACTAGGGAATGGTATCAGTGGTTGAAGGGGATCAAGGATGGGATTCAAGCCTGCTTGCAAGGGATTCTGGGAGTTGAAGTCCACAGGGCTTCAAAGGGGCTGGCATTGCGCACGCCATTCTCCAATGGTGCAAGGGCGGACGCATCCAATACTAGTCCACACGGAGCCAGGTTTGGCATCAGAGGGACTTGGGCCCAGCTTGGGACTGGAGGAGACCCTGGGCTGGAGTGTGAGGGGCTTGGGAGGTCTGGAAGAGGTCGGTCGGGAAATATTAGAGGGGCCTGCTAGGGCCAGGAGAGGGTCTGGGAATGGGGGGGTGGAATTGGGGGCATCTGAAAGTCGCAATATGTGCGGGGAGAGGTGTCAAATGAGGGAGGGGCTGGGAGTATGTGTGTGTGTTTGTGTGTGCAAGTGGGGGTGGGGCTGGATATGTGGACGGGCCTGGGTTCGGTAACAGTGGCGTGAAATGTGCCGAGTGGGGTGGGGGAGAAGTGGAGGACTGAACTGGGGTGTCTTTCAGTGCCTGAAGTGTAGAGAGCCAGCGGGGGTGAATGTGCTGTGTCTGGAAAACATTGGAGGAGTGTTTACAAGTGTGTGAGTGTGTGTGGGGTCTCAGCAGGAGAGGCCTGGAATAGGGTGCTGGGAAAGTTTGGAGGAGGGTCCATAGGTGGGTCCCATCTGAAAGAAAGGGGATTTCAACCATCAAAATCTGCAAAAAATGTCCTGTAGCTATTCCCCCAAATGACTGGAAGCGTAAAAGGAAATTGGGGGAAATACTATCCCTTATGTGGAGACCTACAAGAAAATCCCCAAAAAATTCTTAGGCGAAAATTCAGAAATTGGATTGAGTTGACAATTCAAATAGAACTTACAAACCTGAATTTTTTTTCTATGCGGACTTATTGTTGGGAAAATACAAGAAAGATGCAATAACTTAACTTAATCCATGTCATCTACCAAGCCCAACGGGGAACTTCGGCCCCAAATTGGAAGGTGGCGAAACACCAGATGCGATGAGAGGAATTAGGAAATTTATTGACAAAACTAACTCAAGAATTAAAAAAAAAAAACAAACCGAATGCTGATTATTATAAAATTTGCGGAAAAGAAGTTTGACCACTGATTTGGAAAAAAAGGAAGGAATCAAGATTATTAAAAGTGACCAAATTTTATGTATAATATGTAAATTTGTATCCTGTTAATTAAGGGAGAGAATCAGGTTGTTCTGTCAGGAATGAGGAACCACACATTGAAGATGTTCTATTTGCTTATTAAGTGTTTTTTTTAAATAAATGGATTGTGTATAAATAAGGGATAAGCACTAGATAAGTTAATGATTTACATCAGCACAAATTCTATTTATTTGTAATAATATGCACCAAATATTAGTATAAGATGAATATCACAACTGCTGATCTTATACAGATTTAATATTTTTGTGTCTTTTTAAAATTACAAAATATTAATAAAGTTTATTTAAAATTTCTTTTCTTTTTTATATGTCTAAAAAAATTTGTTAAAAAGAAAAAGAAAGCAAGGGGGATCTGTTCCTTTGGGAGGATGCAGAAGTGGGGGGGCTGAAATGAGGGGGGCTCAAATTGTCGTGTGGGGGGGAGAGAATTATGGATGCTGGAAAGTGGTGGATATGCAAATGCACGGGGTTTTTTTTGGAAATGTGGGGAAGGGGTTGGAAGTGGATGGGTCTGCAAGTGGAGGGCCATCTGAAGAGGGAGGGTGGAAGTGGGGGGGCTGGAAAGGTGAGGGGGGGCAATTCTGGTTGTGTGTGGGGGTGTCTCCCCACAGTGTCGTCTCACCCTGCAGCTTCTTCAGGGGAGGGGAGCTGGAACTCTGGCAGGGGGGGGAGGTCAAAAATATGGGTGGGGGGGGTGTCTGCAAATGTTGGATGGAAGTGTGTGGGGGCACAATATGGGGGCTGGATTTGAGCGGATGGGGAATGGTAGTGGTGGCTCTATGGGGGCTGGAGTGGAGGGCCGGGGGGCTCTGGAGAGTGTGACATCAATAATAGGGGGGAGAGTTGTCAATAAATGAGCGAGGGGCTGCAAATGGGGGGGTCCGGAAAGTGGGGTTGTTTGTAAGTGGCTGAAGTGGGGGAGTCCAAATATGGGGGGGTCTCTCGCAAATACGGGGGGGGGTAGAAATGTGGGGAAGGTGGAGAAAATGTATCTCAATAATGGGGCGACTGGGGGAATAAGGAAATGGGGGGTCGGTCTTCACCTGCCGCTTCCTTCCCTCTCCACCATGACGTGCCGAGTGGAGGCGGCGCGGCCATTGGCTGAGCTCAGTTTCGGGCGCTCCAGCAGGGCCGGCATGGGCGGCGGTTCCCAATCCTCGCGGGCGGCCCCGGAGACCCCCGGGGAGGGGTTGAGGCGGAGGCAGCAGCGGAACGACGGCGGAGAGACCCCCCTTTCCCCGCACAGGCCTCACTTCCGCTCCGGCGCTTCCTCTTGCGGGTCGCCGCGCTCAGTCCCCGGCCTTTGCGCGCAGAAGCCTGGCAGGCGGCGGCCGGACGGAAGGGATGGGAGGCGGGCTTGTATGCAAATAGATGGCAGTGACGTGGCTTCCTTCGCCCCCCCCCCCACCCGCGCGTAGAACCCTTTCAAGAAGCGACGTTGGGAAGAAAAAGGGGGCGGGGCCGTGCACGCAAATAGAAGCGGTGGCGGTGGCTCCCCGCGTAGAACCTGGCAAGAGCGGTGTTAGGAAGAGAAAAAGGGCGGAGCCTACATGCAAATAAATCTACGGTGGGCGCGGCCTCCTCTTGCAGCAGGGAAGGGGAGAAAATTGGGGAAAGCCCCCCCTTATAAACTCCCTCCCAGCCACTGGGGTGCCCCCAAACCCCCAGCCTTGGAAGAAGCACCCCCTTTTCCCCTGCTTGTCACTTTTTTCCTGCCCCAAACAACCCTTTGCAAGGTAGGAACAATGGGGGGCAAAGCACCCAGAATCTGGCTCAGTGGGGTGGGGGGGTGGGGCGGGGGGGCACTTCCTATCAAAGGGGGAAATGCAGAGTAGGGGTGGTCTAGATGCTCTCATTGCATGGGAGAACCCTAATTTTGGGGGGGTTGGGGTTTAATTCTGCAGCTTGGTTTGGTTTGGGCAATTTAACACCATGCTAAAAGTCATTTGAGAGAGGTTGGACTTTAACTCCCAGAATGCCCTAGCCCAGCTTGGCTATCAGTGGGTAGGGGAGGGGGCTTTGTTTGGGAAACATTTGTCCAAAAAAGGGATTAGACCCCTCCCTGCTCCCCTCAAAAAATAAAAAAATCCAGGCACCTTTTAAGGGGAACTCAATCCTCACATTAATGGGAAGGGAGGGGGTGATCTGAAGCACCTTGGCATTCGGAGGGGCTCCTTAGGTCATCTTGTCCAGCCCCCTTTTGCTTTCCTGTAGGTACCCTGATAAAATGGGCCCACCCCTCTGCTTGCAGCTGTTCCATGGAAAGGGGTCTCTGTGCCCTCGCTCGACCCTCCCGCCGTTTAGTATCTGGAATCCTCACCTAAAACAATGTTGGCTGTTTAGTACTGGGATGGGAGACCACCAGGAGATCTCCAGAACAAGAAGAAATTGTCAGGAAACCAAATGCATTGTAATGATTTTAAACGTGTTTTTTGCAGCTGATTCAATTACCGACTTGCATGCAAGCTGGCAATCTGTCTTTTTCACCGCAATAATGCAGGTAGTCCTCGACTTACAGTGGTTCATCTAGTGACTGTTCACAAAGTTGCGACGGCACTGGGAAAAAAAAGGGACTTCGGACTGGTTTTTTGCGTGGACAGTAGCAACATCCCTGCGGTCACATGGGCCAAACTCAGAACCTTGGCAACTGACTCACATTAACAACAGTTTGTGATGTTCCGGAGTCACGTCATCCCCTTTTTGCGACCTTCAAAACGGGAAAGCCGGATTCACTTAACAACCAAGTCCCTGACTTATCAACAGTGGTGGTTCATTTAACAACAGTGGCAAGCTGTTACTAATACAAGCTGAATAGTCAAGATCTTTTTTTGGGGGGGTTAAGTTTTATTGATTTTTAAGGACAAGCAAAAACAAACAAAACATAAAAACATCCAGCTTTCTTCCATAAGTGTACAAACTGTGTCGGTTGGTTTACAAATTTTTTGTGCATTGATTTCATAGTTTCAATTACAGTTACATTACATAATAATTCATATTATCAGAAATTGAATATCCTAGTATTATTAATCAATCATTTGACTATAATTTTGTTCATTCATACTTTACGAGATAGCTATACTTAGTTTATTTTATAA
>BHFT01050008.1:44639-73854 GCA_004320025.1 Laticauda laticaudata | reverse complement strand
CAAAGCAGGAACTTTTCCTTGTATGTCTATTATCAAGCCTCTGGCTACGCCTTCATTGTATCCCATACATTCCTGATTGATGTATCTTCTTTTTTTGTTTTCTCTGAAGAAAAAGCCAGTTTCCTTCTCCAATCCACTGTGTGAAGTCTTTTTTCCTTTAAAATAGTATTATTTAACGTCCACTAGTAATCTTCTTTCTTTGTCCTTTTCCATTTAATTGTCTTTGGATTGGTGATCTGCCAAGTACTTGTTTCAAACATTTATTTTTTGAATATTAGTTAACAAATTCTGTTGATATCCATATCATATCTATTCTGGACCATGAATAAATGTCTATTTGGAGTAGAAGGTGTATTGTTTAGTTTTTTTTTTTTTTTTTTTTTTTTTTTTTTTTTTTTTTGTTTTTTTTTTTTTTTTTTTTTTTTTTTTTTTTTTTTTTTTTTTTTTTTTATTAGCATTTCTTCTCTCCAATAACTTTAAGTTTATTTCATCTATCATTTTAAAAAAAAGATTCAGGGAGAGTCTTTTGTTTACTTTATTTAATTTTCTGTGCTGTATAGTCCAGTTTATTGTCTACAATTCCATTAACATCTCCCATCATAACTATAATTAGTATAGTCCAGTTCAATTACTTTTCAATATGTAAATTTTTTATAAAATCTTCTAGATTGTCATTTGGGGCATAGATTGCAATCAGAGTGCTTTCGCATTCTGTCCATTATTTCCACCATTAGTTATCTTCCGTCATCATCAGTATAAATCAATTTTCACTGGATGGTCTCTTAACCTATAATAAAACCACTCCCTTCTTGCATTGTGTCAAAGAAGTAAATAATTTTCTCTATTTGGCTATATCAAACAATTGTTCCATATTGCTTTTTAATATGTACTTCTTGGCAGGCAGATTTAAAATTTAATTTCTCTAATTTATGAAAGGTTTCCTTCTTTTAAATGGCTGAATTAAAGTCCATTTATATAATTGTAACAATTTTTTCTCTTCCATGGTTATATTATTGTAGTTAGGTTGACAGCTTCTTATGGATCTTGGTTCATACGTGTTGTTCTTTTGGCTTTCTCCTTTCACCTACTGCAAACCTTCTTTTTCAGTTGTCATTTGGCAGTCCTCTTGGAATTCATTTAGTGAAATTTCTTTTTCTGCCTCTTCCTTTCCCCTGAAAAATTTGTGTAAAATGATTCATCTTCTCATTGAGTCAATTTCTATATCTCCTTTTTCTTGCCACTGTGAATGTTGAACCTTCTGTGAATCAAGGCCTCTATAATTCACCTCTTTTTTTAAGTATGCAATATAGTCAAGACTCGATATTCTCTTCTTCCATCTCTCTCACTCTTCCTGGGTTACTTGTTTCAAGACCACAATCTCCTTGTCTTTGTATCAATGTTTTCTCTCTTGCCACTTGCAATATATGCATTTTAATGGCTTTTCTTTGGTAATCTGATGTGAACTTCTCTTGAATAAGCTATTTCTCATTTTGCGTATCTTGTGAAGACTCGATACAGAACCCTCATTCTATTTCCATCTAGTCATCTCCTCTTCAGTTATTTCCAAAGCTTCAGCCAATAATATTCTATTCATTATGCTCAGGGCTAGATTTTTGTCGGCTTTTCTTCCCGTCTATGTTTTGGAATCTAAGATAAAATTCTGATGCTATCCATCTGCCATCTCAGCATACCACTTATCTTGTTCAACCACAGTTAATCTGTTTATCGATGTCTCCAATCTTCTGTTGTCTCTTTGTTTATCTTCTTCAAGTTTTTTTGAGGTCTCTCATTATAGCTATCAATCATCAATTTGTTGGATGTTCTCCACTTTTTCATCAGTTTTTTCCTGTGTCTTTGTTCGATGTTCTCATATTCTCTCTTTTCAATATTCTTCTGATCTTGTTTTTAATATTTTGAATTCCTGTGCATAATCATTCTGCAGGGTCACTTTTTTGTTCATTGTTTCTTGCCTTAACATTGTCTGTATTGAACGTGTGTCCTCCAGTATGGTGGAAAGAAGAGTAGAAGTTGAGCGAACCAGGAGGCTGTTAATTTCCTACTCATTTCACAATTCAAAATGCTTCACGGTTCTTCTAGAGAGCCATTAATTCTATAGCTGTGAAATAAGCCATTGCAGTTCCAAATAAAAATAGGTGAGGAAAAAAGGAGAAGGCCAGATAGTAAGATTAATAATAAAAAAGAAAAAAAAATTCTTCAGGTTTTGTATACCTTAAATCAATCAATTGTTAGATAACAGTAATAAATTCAAAATTGAAGGAAAAGACCATAAACACACACAAAAAAGAAAAGTTATAGAAATGCCATAAAAGAGGAGAGGAAAAAGTGAAGAATAAAAAGGCTAAAAAAAGAAAGGAAAAAGATCTTCAGGTTCTTCAACCCTTAATCCAATTAGAGGTTCAAATATAATAAAGGATGCATAGAAAGAAAGGAGTCCAGAAAAAACCACACCAATATGGAAGGTAGAATTGGGAAAGAAAAAAAATTACCAGGAGAAGAGAGGAGAAGAAAAAGAAAAGGGAAGGGAAATCATTAATATTAAAAATAGTTTTATTTAAATATTTTATCTTAAAATAATATTTAATTTTAAAATCCTTTAAAAATAAAAAGGCAAGCCCGTAGAAAATTTTAAACATTGCCAAAAGACAAGAAAAAAACAGACAAGTGTTCAAAGAGCCAAAATCCAAAATAGCTATAAGGTGGGCAAAAAATAAAACTGATGAGGAGGGGTTAAGCGCAGCTTAGAAAAAATAAAAGAGCAACACTGCACTTTTGTTTAATTATCCAAGCTCTTGTCCTATCTCTCTCTCTATCACCTATTTCTTTTCCTATAAGCTTCAAATACCAGACTCTAGCTGTTGATAGAACCAGGCAGAAAAGACGGCTGCCAATAATACTCTCAGCATGCTCTTCACCCTCTATCTTATCAAACAGCAGACTGTCCTTGAAAAGAAGTCTGCAGTTCTTTCTCCTGGCTTTGGTCCTGGTCAAAGAGACGAATGACTATATATCGCAACTGATATTTCTATTTGATATAGGAACTTAAGTATTTACGTACTAATCAATATTTCCAAGCCTGCTCAAGTTGGTAGTGTTACAAAAGTTTCCTTTTGCTTTCACTTTCCCCTCCTTTTTTCAAAGCAAAATCCAATAAGAAATTAATTAAAAAAGAAAAAGCCTATTATTAAAATATAACTAAAAGGGCAAGTCCTCAGCTTAAAATATTATCAAATTCAAAAAGGAGAAAAAAGAATAGATGAAAAAAGAAAAAAACCAGTTCCAGTTTCAAAATAATAAAATCGTGTAGAAAAATCCACCAATGAAAAGAAAAAAAATATTACTTTGGAAACAATTTTCCTGTTTTAAAATTGCGCTGGCTTAATCACGTTCTGTCAATACTTTTACAGATTCTTTCTTTTCCTTAGGGTGTCCTTTCAAATCTTAAAATAAAGAAAAAGTTCTCACCAAACCGGCACATTCTCTCTTTCTGTTCTCTTTCGTTTCGGAGCTGTCCCAACTTCAGCAGCCTTAATGGCTGTCTCTTTGCCGCTGGCAAAAAGAGCTTCTCCTGAATCTACCAGGGACTTTGTGGTTTCCCTGGGATCGACAGGATGTGCTCTTTACATTCACCTTCTCTTTGGGACGGTTTAGATCCAATTGGACCATCCAGGAGCAAAGATATTAGCAGCGATCTCAGACCTCCAAGATCGCATGCCGTATCGTCGCGACGCCAGCTCCGCCCTCCGCTATCCAAGCCTCTTCTTGAAAACCTCCAGGGATGGAGCAACCAAAACCTCTGAAGGCAAGCCATTCCATTGACAGACTGTTCTCACTGCTAGTCATCAATGTATTTGACAGATGTGTGAAGCTTGCTGTTGACTTTATTGTATATTGCCTAACAACCATTCATTTGCAGTAACAATGGTACCAAAAAAGGTGATGAAACAGTCCTCACACTTAACGGCCATTGCAGCGTCCATATAGCCAGTGTGATTATGATGTGGGAGTTTGGCAGCTGGTGCTCATTTACCAGACAGCTGTATGATCGCCGTCTGTGGCCTTCCCAAAGTCAGTAGGAAAGCCAGGGGCAAGTTGCACTCACCGGATGTCTGGTTTGACAGTCATAGGTGGTTCCCTTAATGGCCATAGCAAAAAAAGCTTATGGGGTCAGGTGCTTAATGACCACTCAAAGATGATTTTTTTTCAGTCTCTATTCGGGTCATAAATCAAGGACTATCTATAGTGGCAGAGGCCACCACGTGCTTTTGAAGTGTTACTACGTTTTATTACAATTTTATTATTCTGTGATTCTGAATTAGAGTGTTCGTGTGTTCTTGTTTGGTACTGTTGGCTCTTATGGACATGCCACTTATTGAACGAATGAATGAATGTCAACTCATAAAATATTTCCATGGTCTTTTTAGAGTTGCCAACAGAAAGTGAGGGGAGAGCAATGCAGAATGAATGTTTGAGGGAGGAAGTCAACCTGGACATGTCTTTTCTTTTCATCCTGCAGTCGTGTACTAACGGTGGTCCTTTCCTTTCCTTCTCTCTCACAGGCCTGCCCAGCTGGCACTGCCCCCTTCAGGGCCATGCAGTGCGCTCTCTACAACAGTAGGCCCATCCTAGGGGGGCAGGCCCAGTACCAGTGGGTCCCCTTCCATGGAGGTGAGAGCATCGGGGAGGAGAGCCAGGCCCTCAAGCCCACTGGGGTGGGGGGCTTGGCTGTGGGTTCCTTTCCGGCTTCACTTTGGTAAGTGCTGGGCCTGATCGTGGTGACCAGCTTTCTCCAGCTCCAAACTCAAGGCAAGGACCATCCTGAAGGGAGGGAGCTTCATGGCTTGGAGTCCTATGCTGGGGGGGTCCCTAAAGACAATGACTGGCAGGCACGAATACTTCCCCCTTTTCAAGAAAAAAGCCTCAGCGCATCATTATGAGATTAAAAGGTGCTATCAATCCACTGGAAGAAATTTCCTTGGGTCCCCATGAAGATCGTGACTGGAGGCTTCCCTCAGAGAGGAAACCCCCAGGAGGAGGCAGTGGGGAAACAGATTGATAGCCAGTGAATTGAGCAGGAGGAGTTAAACTTTCTGCTCTTGCAAATGGCCACCGAACTTCATCGTCTAGTGATTCAAATGTGCAGGGGGGCTGGGCCCCCCAAAAGATTGTCTTGGCCAGGCTATCCCCAGCTGAGCGTGGGTTTTGTGTCTTATTTTTGTGGTTTTTGACATTGGGTCCAGTTCACATCCTACACAGCTTAGGATAAGGTTTGAGCCAGTGGCTTCTCCTATAAGACCCTTGTGTCATCAATTGATGGAGCCTCAGAACCTTGTGAAGCTGGGGAAGGCAGGGAAGAAACCCACTCACCCTTGCCACACTAAGAAAGAAACCCACCCACCCTTGCCACAACCTTGCCCTTTTCGAGAAGCTGTGTTTTGGGAAACAGAGAAGACCAGGGAGAGGAGGGAGGGATTCAGCTGTGTCTTCTGCCTTCTGCTCCTGTTTGGTTCATCTTCTGCTCTGATCGCAAACCAGATGTGGGACCCAATTTATTGGGACAAGTGTGGAGAGTCGGTGTGATGTCTGACTGGCTCAGCAAGGTTACTAATCCCACCAGAGCTGCGTTGTGAGGATGGGCGCAAGTAGTGTAGTGGAGCATTAATGGTGCCAAGACAGAACTGAAGTGCCAAAGTGGCCCCAGAAATCAGGGCTCTGCTGGGAACTCTAGATATGTGTGTGTTGTGTGCTTCACATACACACCATTGCCGGGATGGGAATTTGCTGAAAGGGGAGAGAGAATTTTAAAATACTTCCTTCCACCAAAGGGGAAAGTGAGCTGGGATCCCCCAACTGTGGGCTGCCCAGGGCCGGAGGAAAGTCAGTTGTGAGGGGGGAGAGTGCACAATCTGGCCAACACCCTGGAGCAAAGGCAGCGAGAGGGACTGAAGAACTTCAACCCTGGTCCGGTGCTGTGTGACCTTTAGGCCAACCCCCCACCCCAGTCAAGTGATGGGGTATTTTTTGTACCACTGCCTGGCTCTCATGCCCCCTCTGCCTCCTTTGCCCCCCCCAGCTGCCAACCTCTGTGACCTTAACTGCCTGGCAATTGGGCACAATTTTTACTACAGCTTTGGCCGAGTCCTGGACGGAACCCCCTGCAGCCCAGCATCACCAGAACTCTGCATCAGTGGCCAGTGCTTGGTGAGTCAGCTGGCATCCTCAGGTGTGATGGGTTCTGCCTATGAGCGGGAGGGGTGTGATGGAAACAGTGCCAGAGAATTTCCCAGGAAAAACATTCCTGGGTGTGGGGGCTGAGACAAGCAGCAGCACAGCCCAGAGCTGAATGGGGGCAGAGGAAGAGAGTTAGGAGAGCCCTCCCCAGAAACACCCTGGGGTATATCTGTTTGGGCAGGGGCAGGGGTGTGATTCAACCGGTATACCAACCGGTTCGGTGAACGCATGCTTTGCGTGCACACACACCATGCTCTGCGCGCATGCTCCGCGTTTAAAATAGCTAATACTTACCTTCAACCGCAGCTGAAGAAAACAGCTGAGGTGCAGCATAATGCTGTGCCGTACGAATCAGCTGTGCTCTAACAAAAAGACATGGAGCCCAGGAAAGAGTAGGGGCGGGCAGGCAGGCACACATGTTCGTCGGAGCGAACTGGTTTGGAGCCAGCTGATCATTGCAAGAAGGGGTTGGGCTGAACTGGGAGAGTCCCACCCCGGGCAGGGGCAGTAAAGGGTACTCTGGCAAGATGCAGTCTGTTTGGGGTGAATAAATAAAGAACTAACTTTGGCTGGATTGTTCAATTTTGTTCTTGGGCTGGCCTTGGCCCTCCCCCTTTTGGCCAGCGGAAGGACAGGTGGCCCAGATCATCCCATTCTTGGCCCTCATTCTCCAAGCACAGCAAGATAAAAACACAAAACTCCACACAAGTGAGGTGTATCACAAACCAAGGAGGCGCTGCAGCAACAGCAGCCTCCATGTTGACCAGGTGACTAAAGGAAAGCTGCAGGTGTCAACATTTTCTAGAGGAGCAGAGCTCAGGAGGAAGAGCAGCCCACCCACAAAACAAGCCTTTGGCTTTATGGGTGGGGGAGGGGCGAGGAAAAATGCTTACTCTGGTGTGAGTTTCCCTGCCCCATCCCAAGACGTCCCTGAGTGGCAGCTCTAGCAGTGAGTGGGGATGTAGGGCAGCCTTGCAGTGGGCTTTCTCCAGCCCCCATAACAAGTGGCACTTCTAATTGCCATTACAAGCACTTCTAATTGCCACCCTTTGTCCAATCCCTCAGAGAGCTGGCTGTGATGGGATCCTGGGCTCCGAGGCACTGGCTGATGCCTGTGGCGTCTGTGGGGGCAGGAACGAGTCCTGTGTCTTCGTCCAGGAAGCCTTCCGGGCGGTGATTCCTGCCTCTGGTGATTGAATGTGCTGACGTGGGTGAAGCTTTGGCTTTTGGCGTTTGTCAACCCAGGCCCTTGCCTCTCCTCCCCCTCCCCCTCCCTCTTCCCCCTCCCTCCCCTGCTCCTGCTCTGCTGGCTGGCTGGGGCTGTCCTGAAGGTGGGTTTTGCCCATCTGACACGCAGGGTGACCAGGGTGTCCTCTAGGAGCCCCACCTGACACTCTCCTTCCAATAAGCTGAAGCCCTTCACGATGGGCAGCAGGGCATCCTGCAGCTTTGCAGATCCTTCCTGCCCATGGAGGGGGCACTAACATTCTTGGATGGGCACCAGAGTCTCAAGCATTCTTGGCGCACAAGAGTAACACAAAAGCACTCCTAAGCAACAGGCAGATGCCCCTGGGCCTGCCGAGGACGAATGCGGCCTGGAGACCAAAAGCAGGACATAAACAGCTAAGAGTAGTGTGATGAAGGGAGAGGCGCATTGTGAGTCTGAAATTCACCAAAAGGATTTGTGTGGAATCAGTCTGGATGAAACGTATCCAGGCATCACACCTGTCTAAGGACAACACCACTGTGCAAATGACACAGTTGCAGATGTCAGACCCAAGTTCTACCGTACCTGTGTTGTCATTGTGCCCTCTTGCCCCGTCCCACCTCATGCACAGTTCACATCTAATCTCAAAGACTCAAGCTGACAAGCGCATATTGGGAAATGAAGTGTGTAATGAAGTGTGGGGATGGTATGGGTGCACAGATGAAAGTGAGGCTCCTGGTTGGTGATGCAGAGATGTTGCTGTGAACTCTGACAAGGGGAGAACCAGGGGTGCATTTTGGAAACTGAAGGAAGCCGGGGGGGGGGGGGNTGGAAACTGAAGGAAGCCCGGGGGGGGGGGGCGATGTCCTTGCTTCCTTTGGTGAAGGAAGTGGGTGAGAGAGGAGGCAGAGAAAACGTTGACTGGGCCTCTGGAACACGTTTTTCAGCCAGGCGAACTGCATGTCTGCACACCTGGCAAGGGACTGGCCCTACATCTAAGAGTAAGTTTGATGAGGGGAATTCAGGCTGAACTCTTGAGAGCAGACACTAAGGCCGGCTGTGAGGAGGCAGGTTTCCTTCATGGCCCTGAGAGGAGGGGGGGGTGGAGTAGAAAGGAAAGAGGGTGAAGGAAGAGATGGGGCCAGCCTCTGTCCCAGCAGAAAGAGATGGAAAATGGGCCCTTCCTCAGAGCTGCGTTGATGGGTGCTCCTCCACTCCCTGAACTGGCATGGAGACCCTGGCATGGCCCCTGGGGGGTGTCGTCAAAAGAGTTGGGCATTTTCATGCCACCATTCCTGGCATGTGTGAGGATAAGTCTAGAAGTGGCTGGAATGGCATAACTGGAAGTCAGAAACAGACCAGGGGAGGGGAGGGTGCTGTCAGGAGAACCTGAAAGAAAACTAGGAGCGGGTGACGAAACGAGGGAGGATTAAGAAGGAAACAGTGCTGAACCAGATGCACGGAAATGGAGGGAAGAAGCCAGGAGGTCTGCATCAGGCAAATTCACGGGGCTGGGTGGACAGAGGAGAAAAGCCACCTGTGGTAGGCAGGAAGAGCCTGACCGTCTTCGGAGAGCAAGAACGGATGGTCCGATGAAAAGCTGAAAGACTGAGATGCTCAGAGAAGGCGGAGGGAGGGAGAGGAAGGAGGGAAGGGAAGGGAGGGAGGGAGGATGGAGAGGAAGGAAGCTTTGCTCTCTTGGTGCAGAACAGGACAGGAGGGCCCTCAAGAGTGGACATGGAGCCCCAGTCCTCCAAAAGGAAGTGGGGAGCAGCTGCAAAGGCCAGGGTGGCCCCTTCTCCAGCAGCCCTGGGAAACCACAGAGGGGTCTTCCCAGTGCAGGTCTCACTTCCCTTGGGCCCCACTCCACGGACTTCCCTCGCTTCCGCCTTTCTCTGACCGGCTCCCCTCCGACTCTCCCGAACAGGTTTCTTGGGGTACAGGAACGTGACCCAGATCCCGGCCGGAGCCAGGCAGATCAGGGCAATGGACAACAGCCGCAACTATCTCGGTAGGTCCGTGCTGCTTCCTCCCTGGCTGCAGCTCCGGTCAGCCCTAGCATTTCCTCCTTGGGCCTCTCTCGCCACAGCCATGGCAGGGGTGGGGGGTGGAATCCCAGCAGGCAGCCTTGGAGGGAGAGTGCCAGCCGGAGGTTAAAGGTGGGCAGGGAGGGAGGGAGGGGCAATGGGCACCCAATCCTGCCAGGCCCTTCTTTTGCCCAATTCTACGATGGGGATGCAAAGCCTGAAGCCCCAGCCCTCGGGTGCCCTTCCCCAAGATAAGGCTCAGCATGCCAATCAAACAAGCCACAGCGATGGACTTAATGGCCTCAGGTGAGGACACACCCTCGCATGCCACCCCAGAGACGTTAGCCACTCTTCTCCTGGGTGTGCGTGCAGGACAGCTTCTGGCTCAGGGANATGGCCTCAGGTGAGGACACACCCTCGCATGCCACCCCAGAGACATTAGCCACTCTTCTCCTGGGTGTGCGTGCAGGACAGCTTCTGGCTCAGGGAAAATGGCCCAAAGCAGACAAGGAGAACCACCAGGGTCTCTGGGCATGGGAACAAAATGCTGCCTCCACATTCAGCAGTGCCTGCTTGTGGGTACCTCAGTCCCAGAGAAGGGCAGGACGTGTTGCCTTCCTCTCCTGGCCAGATCTTAGGAAGCTTTCCTCTCATCAGAGGGCACTGTGGCTGGAGGTGCTCCTCCCCCCCCCCCGCTCCCTGAAAAAACATAGAATAATAGAGTTGGAAGGGACCTTCAAGGTATTCTAGACCAACCCCCTGCAACAGCAGGAGACCCTATACCATTTCAGATAAATGATTGACCAAAGCAGAGGGACGGTGGCTCTTGTGCCTTCTGCAAACCCTAACCCTAACCCCCCCCTCCATTGGTTCACTCACACACATTCTGACCCAAAGAGCCAGCAAGGATCAAAGCCATGATATGCTGCAGTCTCCACATTTTTGGCCGACCAGGATCTGTGTGCTGTGCCAGTCCAGCCCTTGGCACAGCAGCCCAGATGGCTGCTTCTCAAAGCAACCAAGACTTCCAAACTAAAGCCCTCCCCCCGCATCACCTAGCTCTGCCACCTAGTTCTCTCTCCCGAACCCACCCAGGCACCTCCAACCCCTCCTGTGTTCTCTCCCTCTGCAGCCCTGATGGAAGCAAACCAGCATTATATCCTCAACGGGGAGTGGGACATGGATGAGCCAGGTGCCTTCGAGGCAGCAGGCACCCAGTGGCATTACTCTCGCACAGCTAATGGGCACGAGACCCTGGAGGCAGCTGGACCCACAAGCGAGGATCTGTTTATCATGGTGAGAAGGGACCCCCTAGCAAAACAGAAATTGGACAATCACTGTTTTTAGCCCCTTTGAAGAAGGCCATCTCTGGACACTAAAAGCTGGGTGGGAGGCACAGGCCACCGAAGAACTCATGGGCCTCACCCTAGAGATGCGGGAAACGGCACACAGTCCTGGCTTCTCCTGGTTCTCTAAACTGGAACTCAAGGAAGAAAATGGCACAGGCACAGGAGCAGCTTTGCAAGGGCACGCAGCTGGAGGGGGGTGCAAGTATGCCTGGGCCTCTGCTAACACCCCCTACCCCACCCCACCCCATTGCCAGGTGCTTTTTCAGGAAGAGAGCCTCAGCATAGACTACCAGTACTGGGGGCCAAGGAAGCAGACCCTCCACCGTGCACAGGGGGAGGCCCATGCTCTGCGCCAGCCGCAGGCCAGGAAGGTAGAGGCCCAGCACCCAGAAGTCCCTGCAGACTTTCCTGAAGCCACAGCAGCGACACGCCATTTCACCAAGGCCCAGGAGGCGGTCAAGGAGGTACCCCAGAAGAAGGTCACCCCAGCACCCCTGAGGATTCCTACAGTGCCAGGTAGCTCTGGGGCAGGCACAGGGAGGGGGGAGAGCCCCCAATTATCCAGACCATCCATTTCTGTTTCTCTGGCAGAGGCAGGAAGGGAAGCAATGGGCAGGGGAGGCATGACAGATTTCTAGGTGGAACAGCTGCCCTGTGGCCCAGCTCTGGCCCCAAAGGCCCACAGATATGTGAGGTGGAAGCAGATAAAAAACCACCAAAAGATTCGTTGATCCAAGGAAAACAAGGTTTTATTCACGTGCTTGCAGATGGACGGCGTCCCCTCAGGCATGAAGGAACCCAGAGCAAAATTCAGCAGCATTTTTATACCCTAACTGTCCCCCCCTCGTACGAGGGCTGGCTCACATTCTTTCTGTTTTCAAATTGACACATATATTTCGAAGGTTCATACTAGCTCCCTATCTAGCAAAAGCCAGTTACACGGTTTTCTGACATCGCCAGCACTTTATTAACAATCTCCCATTGTTCTAGCCTTGTTTTTTTCTCTTCGTGGCACAAACTGGAACACTTTCTTATTTAGCAGAGCTACTTGAGTTTGAGACACACTTCCTTATTTAATTCAATGGCCATCCAACATGGCTTCGGTTTCTGCTCACAGAATGTACAGTGGCATCCTCTAGCTCAGTGGTGCCCCCCCCAACTTCTTCAATTCTACTTTATTCTTTGTTAATGCTGCTCCTAGAAACTGAAACTGGTAGGTCCACTGGAGTGCTCCCGAGAGGAGGGTCAGGCCTTTCTTCGGGGGGGGGGACTGCGGGGGGCATTGGCTCTCTGGGCCACACTGCCACATGCTCTTGGGAGAGAGTCCTTAGAAAGAGATGCTCATGAGTTGGCAGGCAGATAGCCCTGTGAAGCAGAGAAGCCTCAGCTAGCAAACTCAGACTCTGAGAGAGTGGGAAAGGAGCCTTGAGGTCATCCACTCCCATCCTGCTCAAACAAGCCGTTCACTCAAATCCATCCAGCGAAGGGAAGTCTGTCGCACCTTCCACGATCAAACAGCTCCTACTATTAGGAGGCTTGTTCTAAGTTGGGTCAGAAATGGCCTTCCTGTAACTAAAATGCCTGTTGTACACTTCGGGACAGGGAAGAACATGACCCCACCGAGAACCGATGGGGATGTTTCTCCTTCCCTTCTTAAGGCAAAGCATCCCCAGTTCCTTCAATCCCCCTAGCCAGCGAGGATTTTGCCCCCGCATTCTCTAAACAGGTTCCAGCCAGGGATGGAATCTGACTGGTATAACTACCGGTTCTATTCGCGTCACGCACACACATGAGTCATGCGAGTGCAATTTACAATATGCTGAGCTGCCCGGACAACTGAGCAGCACTGCGTGCAAGTGTGCAGCAGTTGGAAAAGCCCCTTTTTCCAGCCTTTTCAACAGCAGCTGTGCGCACAAAGCAGCTGCAGTTGAAAAAGCAGGAAATAAAGGTCAGGTAAGAGCCCGGGCAGGTGGGTGGGCCACAACAGCATCAGACATAGAACCAGTTCTGTGTCTGCTGCTCTTCGGAGCAACCGGTTCTGTAGACATGGACAGAACCGGTAGAAACCCACCCCTGGTTCCAGCTGCTAAATCCTCCTTAAGGGGGAGGGGTGCCCAGCCCAGGAATCAGGGCTCAAGGGAGGCTGGCTCTGATCCCTCCAGCCAGAGTGTCCACAGCTACCTTCGCCTTTTGCTGGCACCTTTCCAGCTTACCATGCACTAGATTTTGGGCAAGCTGGACTCTCTGCATCTTGTAACTGGATAGGAAAATGTAGGTTTCCTTTCTGCTTGCTTGCTTGATTTTAGACTGCCACTTCTACAGCACCCAGATAGGAGCCTCTTCAACCTCTCTTTAAAAGAAGAGATGTCCTCCACCCCACTTCCCCAGCAGCTGGTCCCACTGTGGAACGGCTGTTATTAGACAATTCTTCTTCATGTCCAGGGTGAACCTGCCTATAATGGACAACCCAAAGGTATTTCAGGGAATTATTTCTCCCCAGCAAGGGACAGGCAGCCCAACAGGACTGCTGGACATCAGAATCGTTGCCATAGCAACCCTAAACTCAGGCACAGACCACTGACCGATCAGAGCCATTCCCTTGACATCTTCCACTTCCTCTTTGGCTGCTCATGGGCTGACAAGTCAGTCAACTCTTAGCAGGAGACGCTCCCTAACAGCCCTTTAGGCCTTCCAACAGTGCTTATTGCTCCTCTAACAGAGTCTCTGCCACTTGCCAAAAGAGGGTCCAAAGTAGGGGCCTGGTGGTCATTGTTGCTTTCAGTCAGGACTGGGAGAAGATTTACCCATTGGATTTTCAGCAGCTCCTCAGTAAAACAAGAGGACAACCAACAGGTGCAGTTCTGCCAGGCCTGTGACATTGGCACTAAGGAAATCACTGAGATGTGTAGTAGAACTGCCCCCCCCCAACCAGCTGGCATCATCGAAAAGGTTGCAGATCGGAGGAGTGGCAGCATGACCAGAACCAACGGGGTGGGTCCAGGCNTCCAGGCATTTGGAAAAGCATGCCCCCCCCCCCCGTGCAATTTCCCCATGGGCTGCTGCCTTTAATCCAGGAGAAGGAGGCCCAAACGTTGCCAGCAGCAGCAGCTCAGGCCCTCTCTCCCTCCCCCTCTCTTTCTCCTGGCCTTGCAGGACCCTGTGGGAAATGCGACCCGCGGAGAGGGAAGTCGCAACGGTTACACCACTATTGCAACAGCGACTTCGGTAGGTAGTCTTTCCCCTTGCCGGGCTGGGCTGAAGGGGAGACTGGCTGCGCAGGGGCGAGCGTCTGCCGCGCTCAGCACAGAACTCGGGTGTCCCGTGGCGGCGGCTTCCTTCCCTCAGTCGGTCCACGGGAGGATCCGTTCAGGCTGCACAGAAATCCGCTTGGATGGTCCGGGAAGACGCCCGCGCTCAAAACGGCTCTCCGGCTCTGCCTCATTGGCGTACCGTCGCAGCCTCAGGCAGACAGGCCGGGACTCCGGCGGTAGCGCGCGAGGAGGAACGCGCCGAGTCCGTATCCCGGGGCAGCCGGCCGCTCGCGGACGGGGGGGGGTGCAGGATGAACCGGGCAATGGGGCAGCAAGGCCGCGGGGCAGCGGCACTTTGGCTCCTCTCAGCGGCCGATCGGCGGGGGGGCTTCTTCCCTGCAGTCTTCCGAGCACGGATCCTCTCAAAGCGCTACGTCGGCTCCGAGACGCGCTACGACGTGCAGGTGCAGCAGACGTACCGCAACCGGTTCCCTCTGCGCTCGCGCGAGTACGTCTGGGTGCCCAACACCTGCGACTGCCCCCAGCTGCTGGAGCGGCGTGAGTATCTGTTCATGGCGCGGAACCACGTCAACTTCGAGCAGACCCTCAACCGGCTCTTGCTGCAGCGCGACGGCTACGCCAGGCCCTGGTCACCCCGCGAAGACCTGCTGCTTCGCGAGGCAGCCCCGCGTTGCCAGCCCGGCCCTCCCGCCTGAGAGCCTCCGTCCGATCGCGGAAGGGAGCCGCGAGACCCCGCGACTGCTGAGCGCGCCACGGACCCCGGTGCGCCCCGCCCGGCAGGGCAGCGCAGCTGCGAGACTCCAGCGCCGGCGCCCGAGCCTTCTGAGCTGCCCGGGGACGGTGGTGGGAAACCCTGCCGCCGCCGCCGCCGCGGCGCATCCAAGCCGGGCGAGTCCGGGACCGAGCAGAAGGGCTCCGTTGGATCAGCCCCGCGATTGTCCCCCGGAAGAGCCGCCGAGCCCGGGGCGTCCAGTGGCCTCCGCCGTTTGGCTCCCAGCTGGACTGGGTGCGGCCCGCCCCGCGGGGAGTCTTGCGCTGATCCCCTCGGTCTGAAGGAGAGGCCTGCCTCCGGGCACTGACGGAAAGGAGGCGCTCCCACCCCTGCTAGCGATGGCATTTTTTTATTTTTATTGAATAACATTGAAATTCCGCCCCCCAATTTATCCATTTTTCTTTGACAGAGAGATCTTTTTAACATTTCATGCAATAATTCAACGTTATCCAACATTGAGGGTTCCACAAATTATGGCACCTCTGCGCTGAAGATGTTACCTATTACCTTAATAAGCCCTGAATGAGTGTATTTGCAGATGTATAATTTGTCCATTTTTCTCTTGCCGGCACCACACGACCCCCTTATGTGTCAGGCTGAGGGATCGCCCTGGTGTATGGAAACCACCTGGAGTAACTTATTTGGCACACAGTTTACATTCCAACTTGGTATGCTTAACTTTCAGATGGGGATAATTTAAGTTTAAAATAAATGTATACATAAACCATAAGTAAGAATCCAGCTTAAATGTTACTATTAAAATGTATAAATTTATGACACAAATAAATAGGTACTCAAACCAACGACTTAAAAACATAAGCCTAAAACTGATTATTACCTTGTTGGATAATGAAATGTTTGCAGAAAAAAAAGTAGAGAGCATCAAAAACCCTGAAGTTCAACCCTGAACTACAAATATTCTCTTGTATTTGTAAGTCTAAAATTTAAAAAGACTAATAAAAAAATAGAAAATAAATTACAAATTTGCAAAAACACTGATTCCGTGGAGATCAAGTTCAGCATCTCAACATCTCACCTCCTGTTCGCACTTGCAGCAAAGCCCGGCAGGGGGTGACGGAAGCCAACCAAGACTTGAGAAAGGAAATCCAGCGGGAACATCCTCCCTACAAGCGACAAAACCATTCCAAATAGTCTGTTTCAAAAAGGGAACTACATCACAGTGACCCTAGTCTAGTGCTACAATCATCGGGGCAGAACGTCCAATGCTCCCATGATGATAGAGGGGGGAGGGGCAAAACCTGGCAGACAAGGGGAGCCAGGAAGGTCATTCCCACATTTGGCTGTGGTGGTGGTGAGGGGAGATTTCAAACTGCCCTAAAAGAATCCCAGCCAGAACACAAAGCTCAGGCCAGGAGTTGCTCTGGAAAGGGCCCCAGAGTGGGTCAGAAGCAGGAGGTGGGCGAAGCCCAGTGGTGGGATTCAAATTTTTTTACTACCGGTTCTGTGGGCGTGGCTTGGTGGGCGTGGCTGGGGAAGGATACTGTAAAATCTCCAGTCAGAGGTGGGATTTGCTAGTTCTCTGAACTACTCAAAATTTCCACTATTGGTTCTCCAGAACTGTTCAGAACCTGCTAAATACCATCTCTGCCGAAGCCCAAAGGCGCAGGTGCGCAAACCCTCCAAGGAGCACCTGGCAAGGCAAGTTCAGAGTGAATCAAAGGAAACTCTGTCTGGAATAGGCGATCTGACCGGCTCTGTCAGGCTAGGCTCTCCACTAAGGCATCTGGATGGAAGAGTATAACTTCATTCATCCTGACAGATCTGGATACAGATCTGGATATGTAATCTGCATTATGTCATTATGTTTTTGATTTTACTGTTTGTTGGTTGAACTGTCTGCCGCCCTGCACTGTACGTTGACTAGATGGCCATATAACTTGTCTAAATAAAGTGATCATCCACATTGCTAAAACCAAACAAATTTCTGGGGGCAGATGGCACCTCCCCAATTGTAGCAATGACATCCCCGGCTGCATCAATCGATCAAACCAGGAGCAAAAGACGCCCCTGTGTTTCAGCATGGGTCAGTCCTGTGCACCACATTTTAGGAAGGATATTGGAAAAGATAGGGGGGGGATGTCTTTTCAGGGGAGAGCAAGAAAGGTGAGATGGGGCCTGAAGAGCAGCGCTTCGGGGCTTTGGGTGTATTTAGCCTGCGGGATACACTGAGGCTGAATGCAGGACCGGCTTCATGGGGACTGGAGGACCTTCAGTTGGGGGTTCCAGGATTGACACCGGGGAACAGCCAAGATCGCTCCCGCTCTGGATCTGAGAAAGAAATCCCCACTCGTGCCTCAGGGCCAATGTTGCCAGAACAGGGATGCTCAGATGTACCCTCCGTGGAGGTTGATCTCTGCCCTGGGGACCTGTTCAGAAGAGAGGCGGCAGCTCCCCTGACGATGCCTGGCACCCCCAGGTGTTGAACCTGCGCACAGAGGCCACGCCATGGATAGGGAGTGGGCAAGGGAGCTGGTGGCCCAATTCCCGGCAGATCTCTTTGTAGGGGTCCAAAATCACCATGTTTGGGACCGCAGCGTTCCCCCGCCTCTCTGCCAGCAGATAGATGCGTCCGTTGGCTGAGCTGCATCCTTCAAAGAACTTCTGAGCCAGGCCATCGTCCTCCACGGGGGTCCACTCGTCGGTGTAGATGTCGAAGCGGAAGGCCCCCCCTCCAAAAGTGTAGAGGGCCCCGTTCAAGGCTGCCACACAGAGGTCATACCTGAAGGAAAGAGAAGCGGGGCAGGGGGGGATGGAGCCATCCCACGAACAACACTGCTCTCTGGAGCGACCTGGATCCACTGTTGGAGCTCCCCTGCTCCACAAAGAGCTCCCCACAGAGCCTGAGTTGCCAGCAGCCCAACAGCTCAGTCATGCTGAGAAGCTGTGATGGGGTGTTCCACATCTGGGGTGGCCCTTCAAACGGTAGCCTCATCTATCTGAACCTGGCACGAGTAAGGAATCTCTCCCCAAAACAGCATATCTGATGAAGGGCAGAAATGGCCCCAAAGTCCCCCTTTTGCCTTGACCTCTCCTTTGGCCACACAAGACGCCAGGGAACATCTAAGTCCTCCACTCTCTGCAGCCCGCCCCCTTCCCCAAAGGGAAAGCCGGCACTCCTCACCTTGGCAATGGTGAGAAAGAAACAACATCCCACATGTCCGTCTCTATGTCCAGCCGCTGAACTGCCTGGCAGACATCCCCGTTCTCATCCAGGCCACAGACCACGTAGATCCGTGTCCCCACACCGATGGCTCCAGCCCGTTCCACGGGATGGATCAGGGGGCGGGTGGGCTTCCAGGAGGAGTCTGCCAGGGTGAAGCACTCGACGCTGGGAGTGATGCCCTCCGGGGTGCTCCCCCCCATTACATACAGGTGGAAGCCAACCCCCACTGCACAGTGGCTATCGCGAGCCTCCTTCATGGCTGGCCCCTCCAGCCAGCTGTCTTCCCAGCTGTTGTAGATCCACACCCAGTCCACAGGGGCCCAGAAAAACTCCTCCCGGAAGTTCCCTCCCGTGACGAAGAGGAGGTTGCCTGTAGAAAGAGCACAGGGAAAGGAGGCTCTGTGCCCGGAGAAGGCCAGCACTTTGCTCCTGGTTGGGAAAAGGAAAGGCTTGGGGGTTGCTCCCTCTGGCAGAGGCGGCTGCCTGCCTTCCCCAGGACCTCAGCGCCAGCATGGCACTGGGCAGGTTCACAGCAGCACCCTGTTGAGCATCCCAAAGTGGGGCAGGTTGACTGCCACCCGAGGGGGAGGGGCGGGAGCCCTGCCTGGAGCCAAAGGTCCAAGGTGAGCCCCGGTAGCAGCTGTTGCCCAAGAACAGGAGTCTCAAGGTAGGCTGCCTCAGAACAATCTGTTCCTTATTTGGCCACAACACCTAATAGCCTCCCAAAGGGCTTCGAAATCGCTCACTTTGGCAATAAAGGGGGCACCTCCCCCCAAATTGCCCAGGCTCCACCCTGGCCAGCCATGTGGTACTCGGAAGTGAGGGGGCTCCCTGCCACCCAGAAGCAGAGCAACTGCCCAGAGTGCATCCAGAAGACTCTCACCCGTGCACTTCCTAGCTTGCAGCCCATCAAGACTTGGAGCAGAGCCCCAGATTCAAATCCCAGCTCTCTCTTCCTTCCAGTTCCACCCTGGGCATTGGGAAGGGAGGCCAAAGGCCCAGCAACCACAAAGCGAGGAGGAACCAGCCCCAGGGCAGAAAGCCGAAGAGCCTTTCCAATAACCGTGCAGCTCTGGTGAGGGGGCTTCTGGAGAGTAGAAAAAGCCAAGAGCTTCTTTAGCAATTACTCTCTCCCTGCCCCCCTCTTGTTATGGGGCTGCAGCCCAGAGCCCACCCTCTCCCACTTCCCCACCCCCAGGGAAGGAGCATTACCCAGGGCAGCCACAGCATACTGGGTGAGGTTTCTGCGCTTGAGTGGTGAGCAGACCTGCCAGGCTCCCGTCTTGGGCAGGAAGTGGAAGAGCTCCTGCTGTTCTTGGTCACGTTTCCCGGCCATCACAAAGAGGGTCTCATAGCTCCGGCTTGCGCAGGGGGCCTGGGCAGCATCCTGCCAGTTGGGGGGTGGGAAGCGGTCCAGCTCTTTCAGCAGCTGAGCCGGAGCGCCCATCCTGGGGCACTGGCTGCCCTTCACCAGGAGGCCAAGGAAGGGGAGGCTGAGGAAGGGCACTCGCACTAGGCCCATCAGCTCCAGGAAATCCTTGGCCCGCCCGGGCAGGTCAGCTACTACCCACTGCATCACTGTGTCAAAGACCACGTCCTCGCAAGCCACAAAGAGCTCGTCACTCTGCAGCAGCTCCATCAGAGCCTCCTTGGGCAGCTCCTCAACCTCGCCGTGGGTCACCACATCAGCCCAGTGGCTGAGGGCCACATTGAGGGCAGCAGAACCAAGTGCTATGCAAGCAAAGTGCTGTGCGTAGGCCCTGAGGCTCAGGCAGTTGGAGACATGCAGCTCCCTTTCCAGAAAGGTCTCACAGCGCCTCTTGGCAGCCTCCAGCCGCAGGAAGTCGGCCGTCTGCAGAAGGCTGGTGACATTGCCAGGGGTGATGCCAAGGCTGCCTGTCCGGGTGAAGTCTAGAAGTGCCTGGAAGGGCTCCGCCTCAAGCCCCTGGATCCGGATGTGCCGCTCTGTGCATTCCCGGGTGCCACCAAAGAACATGGCCTCAAAATAGCTGCTGTGGCAGGCCAGGGCCCACCGGTTGACCGGGAAGCACTTTCCCCCCACTTGGAGGACTGCATCACTCTCAGGGTTGGCCTGAACTGTCACACACGGGGACGGATCCATGGCGGCTGGCTGACTCGAGAAGCCAAACCCAGAATAAAACACCCTCCTGTCCTGTGACCTTGGCTCCCATTCAAACCCTGGTGATGGGCCAGCAGAGCAGTTGCTAGGCCCGATATAGACATAACTCCAACCCTAAAAATAGAGGCCAGGCTCCTTTACCCAGGGACCCATGTCACAACCCCTCATGCCCACTTGCTGCCTGGTGGCAAACTTGTTTGCCTATCTGCCTGGAGCAAGTACAACTGTTTCCGTACAAGAGAAGGAACACCAATCCTGAGGTTAGAAATGGTGACACAAGGTAACTAGTGGGAAGGGAGTTTGGTATCGGGGTGAAGGTGCAGGCCGAGAAACCATCAGTTCCAGTCCCGCCTTAGGCATCAGCGCTGGCTGGATGACTTTTGCACTAATCTCTCTCTCTCTGATTGCACAGCCCAGGGCTGTTATGAGGAAAAGAGAAGGCAGGAATATTAAGGATGTTTGCCACCTTGAGTTGCATAATACAACAGTAGGATGAAATGTTAGTAACTGCTCAGCCCTTACCTAAACATTGCAACAAGTGGAATTTCAAAAGACTTAACCCAAACAGGAATGATGGAGCTACACTGTGCCTGGGACGCCTCATATACCTTTGGTCAAACAAGTCAGCCATGGGCAAATCCCTCCTTGGCCCAAAGCAGCATTTTTGACTACAACTGACTGCCATTTGTGTTATCTTCCTTTTTAACACCCTTATCTTTTGAGATTCAGACAACTTGGTGTTATAAGCTTGCCCTCCATTATAAAATTCCTAACATTAGGGATGTTATGCAGCATTGGAGCAGTCAGCGCCCTGCAGACCCTATAGGAGCCTACAGTGGATTTTAAAGGCTTTATTTTAGAACCTTTTACTCTCATTCATACCGCACATCTTTCATGTTATTGGTCAGTGGCAAAAGGTGGTAAGAAGCCCCCTTAGAGGGCCAAGATGAACCTCAATGGAAATTGGAAGGTGTGAGTTCAGACTTTTCTTCCCTCAGGTTTTTTTTACTCAACAAAGTGATTTAGTGATTGTCCATCAAATAGTCTGCTTAGTCCTCAACATGTTCTTCATTATGACAATATGGTATTAAGTACAGAGAAATTTACAGTCAAAAATTATCCCTCAATGAGTTGCCCTGGAAAATCTTGTATTCGGTATAGACAATTGTTATCAATAGCTGCCAGATTACTTTCCCAACTTCTGCACCCAATGTTTCCTCCCCCCCTTTCAAACACAGATTTTCACCACAACCCTGTGACTGGCATACAAGCCCTTGCTTGCCCAACTTGTCTCCAAGATAGAAATGCAGCTTGCCCAGAGAGAGACAAGAAACTGGAAAAGGAAGCTGGAATAATTACCTTTTTGCTGTGGATCAAAATCTCTAGCCCAACAAGCAAAGATGGACAGTTTGCTACCAAGCAAGCAGATACAGACCAGGTTCAAGATTCTATCTCAGGAATCATTTTGAAGAAAACAGCTGTTGTGCCTCAAGCCCAGCCGACCACTTAAATTGAATTTATAATTTTTTCTCAATGTGCACTACCCAGTTTTCACATTCTCCTACATTCAACTTGTGAGAAGATTCCAGATACGTTTTATTATTTGTCAAATAAATTCTCTTCCTTCAACAAGGAATGAAAAGGAAAATGAATTCTCACAAACTACACACATTTTATCACCTTTCCTTTATGACTAAATGTTCACGTGGCTACTGTTCATTTGTCCTAGATGCCTTCCTGAGAAAACAACAGAGATATCAGCAAAGATGAAGGCCTGAGGACACAGGACCAAACCAGGGAGCGATTGGATTGTTGATCCAGATTAAAGGAACAGGAACCAACCAGAATAGTCTGTCGGATTTTACCAAACTTTCCAATGCACTTTCAATGGTTTACAGCAGAAAAGATGCTCCAAGCCCACTGCAGACAAAAGACACCACCTCGCTGGAAGACTATTTCTTGGCCCCCACACAGTGCCACGCAAAACAAGAACAAATATTATAAGTTCCTCCTCCTCCTCCTCCTCTACAAAACAAGCATAAAAAAATAATTTCTCCTGCAAATGTGGCTCCTTTCCAGAAACCGCCGTCTTGAAGCACAGAACAATGGTCAGCCATCTTGCTGCTGAATGAAGGGGTTCGGAATGGCTTCCATCCCGTCTTGCGGGCAGATGAGGACCACCGAGGTTCCCCTGCAGACCACCAGGCCCAGCTGGCGGGTGTCTTCCGTGAGTTTGTACTGGTCATCCGGATCTGAAGGGAGAGGGGGGAATCCAAAAGCGTTCCATAGGCAGGCGCCCCTGGGCAAAGGCCCCGGCTCCAGGGCAGCAGACAGGAGAGCAGGAACCCCCCAGCCCCGATGAGGTTCCCGAGCTGGGTGAGGAAAGCTCCCGTCTCCCACCCCTCATGGGGAGAGCCCGAGGGCAGCCGCCTGCCTCCTTCCCTCCGGCCGGGGGCTTCGGCACCCACCTCTCATGTACTCGATGGTCCCGTCCAGTACCAGGTTGAGCAGCGGGTCGAAGCCTTTCAGGACACCGCTGGCTGTGGGGAGAGAAAGGGAGAAATGCCCGGCCCTCTCCGTGCCACCGCAACCCAGGCGCCCAGCCCACTGGCAGCGCCCGCCGCCGCCGCCGCTCACCTTCCCGGCCGCCCTGGAACTTCACGCGGATGGTCTTGTCGATGTACTTGGAGAGGTCCAAGATGCTCTCCTTCTTCTTCTTCTCCTTGTCCTGCGGCCGGAGCAGAAGGGCGTCAGGACCCGCCGCCGCTCACCGCCACCCGGAGGGGAGGAAAGCCGCCCGCACCCCGCTGACCCCCACCCTGCCGCCGTCGCTGCTGCCGCTCACCGCCATCTTGCTCTCGCCGGGGATCCCGCGCCCGGGACCCTCGTGGCGTCACTTCCTCTCGCCTCCAATGAGCGACGGGGAGTGCGGTCACGTGCTCGGAGGGCTCCTCCGCGGGCCACCGAGACTTCCGGGGCTCTCGCGCGAGGACCCTCGCGTCGACCCCCCTTCCACTCCGGCGCCGAGGCTAGGCTCGAGAGGAGCTCCCGGGCCGCCCCGCGACGGTCTCCGGCTTTCCGCTCCCGGAAGCCCCTCCGCCGCGAAGCTCCCTGGCCGGCCAGGAGGAGCTTCCGGGGTTGCTAAGTAACGGGCGCCCGCTTCCTGCCTGGCGCGGGTCGGCCTTCCCCGCTGTTCCTCCGGTGCCCGCGGGAGACGAGAGGGAGAGACGGCCATGTGGGCTGGCGGGCCGCGCGGATGGGTGCTAACGCTGCTACTTGCCCAGGTGAGCGTCCCCCCCCGGGAGGCGGGGAGAGGGGCGGCTGGCCTCCGGCAGGGTCCCCGAACTGTCCCGGCTGCTCTGCCTCCCGCCAGGTCTCCGGCGAGTTCGGCGTGGCCCGCGTCTTCCCGGAGAAGAGCGGCGGCGGCGGGAAGGACTACTGCATCCTCTTCAACTCGCAGTGGGCCCACCTGCCGCACGACCTGGGCAAGGCGGTGAGTACCCGGGGGGAGGGCGGTGGGCGGGGAGGCGGTCCCCGGCCGGGCTGGCTGACGAAAGGCCTCTCCCCCCCCCCCCCNCCCCCCCCCCCCCCGCGCAGTCTCTCCTGGCGCTGCAGGATCAGACGGTGTCGGCCCTGTGCGCGGCCTCCGAGGTGCCCGAGGGCGGCTTCGGCAACGCGGTGCCCATGGTGATGCGGGGCAACTGTACCTTCTACGAGAAGGTCCGCCTCGCGCAGGTGAACGGCGCCCGGGGGCTGCTGATCGTCAGCAAGGAAAGGCTGGTGAGTCGGCCGCGGGGACCCCGACCTGGCCGGGAGGGCTGCCCCCCTCTTTTCCCCCTTGTAGTATCTCCGTGAAGGAAAAGTTTCACCAAGTTAAAAGATAGATGGGATAGAAACGAGAAAGTGCCAGAACACTAGAAAGCAAAAAGAAGACAAGGGAGAGTGAAGAAGTGACTTTCGGTTGTTATACACATCCTTGAAACTCTTTCCCCCTCCTGAGTTGCATCCCCTGTTCAACCCTGAAGAATCCGAAATCATCCCTTCATTTTTATCCACAGCTGCACAAAGTCCTTTTTAAAAGGTTTGGTCTTCTATAACAGGAGCTGCTGTTCCCTCCCTAATCAAACATCAGTTCAGCCATTTCTGCAGGTTCTGCCGTGGTCACAACCCAAGCATGAAGGTTTAAGGCAATTCTGATCTGTCTGGATTGCCCTTTTCTTTGGCCTCCCGTGGCCTTGTGTTCCGAAACACACACGGGCTGTAACATTTTTAGCACCTTCAGATCTCCCTCCCATGCCTATATAGGTTAAACAAAGCTGCTCTGATGCTGGCAAGTTTAGATTTCGGGCCGCAGAAATTGAGTTGATGTTTCCTAGGTGGTGTATTTAAGGTGCTGCTTTCCTTTCTACTCTTCTCATCAGGTGCCCCCCGCCGGTAACCGGAGTCAGTACGAGGAAATTGATATCCCAGTGGCCCTGCTCAGCTATGCAGATATGCTGGACATAGGACAGGTGAGACTTCTCCATGTTTGGATGTTCCTCCACATAGTCCAGCATGAGGTGCTTCTCGATAAAATGTTGGGGAAACTAAAAAGCCGAATCATTTTTTCCAATGAAAGTAACATTGACCATTTAATTGATAAGCCTTGGAAAATTGTAGAATGAATATAAACCCCCCTCCGCCAAGAAAAAAGAGTAGTGTTGCTTAAAGAAATAGCATATCTTCATTTTTTTACTGGTAGGCTCTTGCTTTGCAGACTGGGGTCCTAAAGTACTGAGTTGGACAGGTGACCATCCAGTCCCTCTTTGGAGGGGATCTCATCGCTTCATGTAGCAGAGTGTTCTGCCTTTGTTCTCTAGTTTTCTGGGGTCTCATCAACTTTCCAGGAATTGTCAAGTGTTGCCAAGAGTTTTTCTCAGATCATTTCTGTAACTCCTCTGTGGGGAACTTTGTTGGCCCTGCTGAGAGAGAGAGAGACCACCAGAGTTCCTTCAGTTCCTACTTAAGGCAGCCCAGCATAACCAGACAGGAAGACAGCTATTCTACGCAAAATATTCCTGGTTTGATTCTGATAGCATCATCAGGTAAGCCTGGGGGAAATGATTTCCCCCTGCACCGCTGCAGAAGACCAGTTGTACAGTCGCAACCTGCAGAAATTGTGGGCTGCTTTAGTAGAGAGATGTAACCGCATATATCAGCCAGTCCATGTTTTGCAGCTGCTTGACCTGCCCCACCTCACTGGACAAGTGACCAAGGAGAGGGTCATGTCCCTTCCTTTCTCCAGTGAACCTATATCCTCAGTTGCTTTCGGTGGCAAAAGGACAGTTGGGCCTCCTGCAGGGTGTTTTTAGGAGGGGGATTGATTCTGGGTTAGTTTCTGGTCAGAAGAAAAACTAAAGGCACAGAAAAAAAATGATTGTTGCTGTCTGCTTTCTGGAATGGGGAATTATATCAGCATTGTATATTCTCTTTGAAAAATTAAGCATGTTTTAAAACATACGTGTTTCTGGGGAACAAGTGTTCTTTTAGCTCTATGTTTTATGTATTTCATGTTATTTAAGAACTGAGCAGGAGGCTGTTGGGTGATTTGAATAGTACCTAAGCAGGGCAATGAGCGGGATGTCCTGTAGGGAAGCTGAAAGTACATTCCATGGTGACAGATTCGACAAACCTTGACCTTCAACTTGGAGTTCATCTGTGTGCTGATTGCTGGTGGGGGGAAGCATTTTGTTCTCTTTGTTCCCTTTGTGGCCTTGCTGTGTCTCCTTTGCACCCGGTGTAGGTCTCATTTTTGGGTCCGATTGATGGCTCATTTGTCAGAGTGCCAGGCTTCTGGAAAGCCCCTGGCATTTCTTTTTGGGCTTGGCTTGGTCCAGGAGGGTCACGGTTCCCCAGTTGAGACTAGATCAAAGAGTCTTCGTCTGGCGTCTTCTGACTGCTCCTTGCCGTTCATGGATGAGTTCTGCCAGCCTTCTGCCTGCTTGCCCTGCGTAGTGGTTGGGGCCCTCGTTGTGGCATGTGGTAGATGACTCCTGTTTTTCCCTCTGGGGCTGCTGGGTTGTTCGCCTTACTTAGGACATTTTGGAGCATGGGGGGCGGCTTTCGTTAGTTTGTGTGCTGACTCCATCCATGTGGCTGTAATAGTCTGCTGGTAGTTTCTGATGGCGGTTTTTGATGTAGTGTAATCCTTTTTATGACTTGTGTTGGTTTTGCTGTACTACTGGGTTGAGTGAGCAGGTACTTTTTCATGTGTGGATATCCACTTTGTTGTAAAATAAGAGTAAACTAAAAGATTTAAAATATTTAAGTGGAATAAGACTAAAAGATTTACATAGAAGAAAGCAACCAGTCAAAACTGGGTTTTGGGGGAAATTTCAAACGGCAACCAAAGAGTTTTAAATACCTTTGTGGAAAAGTAGATTGTTTGGGGAACTGTTTGTGTCAGGATTGGCTGCTTCCCAAAGATAAGAGACCAGAAGGAGACCACAGGTAGTCCTCAACTTTTGGCCACTTGTTTAACAACCATTTGAAATTATGAGAGTTCTGAAGAGTTATGACAAGTCTTCATACTTATGACCATCACAACATTCTGGTGGTCACAAGATCAAAATTTCGGCGCTTGGTAACCGGCATGGACTTACAACAGCTGCAGTATCCTGGGGTCATTGACCACCACTAATGACCTTCTCAGGGGTCTTACGAGGAGGGTGAAGCCAGATTCATTTACCCAGCAATTTGCTTGACCGTGGCAAAGAGATCATAAAATAGGGTGTGCCTTCGGTCCCAATTACTGAAAGTCAAGATGCCCCATTTTGGCTGGCAGAGTGCTGCAGGAGACCGTCCAGGATGAAAATTGGGCATGGGAGAGGCCATGCGCAGGCCACCCTCCCTGCCTCTGCATGCCCTGTTTTGGCTGGCAGAGTCACCGCAGGCCAGATTTAAGCCTTGAGTTTGACACTGCTGGCTTAGAAGCTACCAAATCCTACCCAGAGTAGCTAAAAGGAACCGGGTCTATTGAAGAAAAGAAGGCTGGGGAGGGTTACAACAGCAGCCTTCCAGTCTGTGAAGGGAAGAGGGAGGGGTGGGGTTTTCCTCCCTGGCCCCAAGCGTGGACCAAGCAGGATTTTGAGATCCTGACTTGAGCTAAAGGGGAATATTCCTTTGAGCTCTGAAGCCACAGAAGGAGCAGCCTCTCTCCTCGAGCAGTGGCTTGTTTGTCGCTGGAGGTTATTGAGGCAGACCGGACAGCCCTTTGCCTGGGCTGGTTAGGAGATTCCTGCCCTGGAAAGGAGTTGGAAGGGAAACCCTCCGAGCTCCCTGGGACTAATTCCCAGAGGAGAACAACATTGGCTCAGCGTTGCACTCGTTTCCTCTTTTCTTTCCCCTTCCCTCCCTCCCTCTCCGGTAGAGCTTTGGTCGCTCGGCCAAGGTGGCCATGTACGCACCTGGCGAGCCCGTCCTAGACTACAACATGGTGATCATCTTTGTGATGGCAGTGGGCACGGTGGCTGTTGGCGGATACTGGGCCGGGAGCAGAGACGTGAAAAAGTAAGTGCAGAGATGACGCGGCCCTGAAGGGTGGGAGGAATTGGTGTGTGGGAGGGTTATTTTGGTCTCCTGCCCTTTCTAAAGGCCTCTGTTGGGATATGAGCAGGAAGCTCTGATGACCTGCTCTGCCCCATGGTCTCCCCACTGCTCTGTCATCCTCACATCTCTGATAGTCTCAGGAGGCCCATAAGCAGAACAGAAGGAAGCCCCCTCCCCCCCATCCCCGTCCCTCAGCCGGGGATGTCTTGCTTCTGAACAGGGAGGTGGTGTTAAGCCAGCAGTTGACCAGCTCATCCTCCAGAAAGGAAGCTGTAAATGACTTAGTAATTTCATTTATTTATTTGCTTTTATATAACGGCCAAAGAACATCCACTCGAACCCCAGCTTCTTGGAAGACCGGGTAGTGGAAAAGAGGTGGCCCAGTCAGAGGGAGTGGGCTGCTGCCCACCCAGCCACGGCCAGAGCCCCCAGCCTTCCCGGCACAGGAGGAGAAGGAGGGAGGGGGGCAGCCTCCCCTGAGGACCCACCCCTCTCTTTTCCAGGCGCTACATGAAGCACAAGCGAGATGACGGGGCTGAGAAGCAAGAGGACGAGACGGTGGACGTCACTCCGGTCATGATCGGTGTCTTTGTGGTCATGTGTTGCTCTATGCTGGTCCTCCTCTATTACTTCTATGACCAACTAGGTACTGACTAGGAGGCGAGCCCTGGGCAGTCACCTCTCTCGCTCTTTGGGGCTCCTGGGGTCTCTGGGCTCACCTGGCCTCTGTTTCTGTGGGGGGAAAGGCTGGGATACTTTGGCCAGGACTGGCCTGGGCATCCCGGGCTTTGTCTGCTGCTGGGATCCTTGTCCAGGCCCTGCGGGGGCTTCCTCGGGCAGACTGGCACCATGGCCAGCAGCCCTCAGGCCCTCCAGGTTCTTCCCTGCCCTGCCAGAAGAAGCTGCAGGGACCGAGACCCATTTCCATTCGGGGAATTCTCCCTCTAATACCTCCCTGGCTTGGTTGGCTCCTGAGGCCTCCCCCAAAGGCTTCTCCTCCCTCTCCCTTTCCCCTTCAGTGTACGCCATCATTGGGATTTTCTGCCTGGCCGCTTCCATTGGCCTCTACAGTTGCCTTTCCCCATTTGTCCGGAGGTTCCCCCTCGGGAAGTGCCGGTAGGTGGGTCACCGATGGCTCCGGTGGGGAAGGGGCTCTTTGGCCTGAGCGGCTCCTGTAGGCACCCTCTTCGGGCTCTGGCCTCTCAGCTGTCAGTTTGGCACCTGTGGCTTTGTTGTGGGCCATGTTCAAACAGGGATGGCCTTGTGGTTTGTGGCTGCTGGAAACAAAGCAGCCTCCTCTTCCTCAGTAGCTCAGAGCCTCCCTTGGGGAGCAGCATGTTCAACTGCCTCCAACTGGTTAAAGGGGTGCGAGATTAGGTCTGAAGGAAGGTGAGGGTGGGGGAGATGCAGGGACCCCCCCCCCCCCCC
>BHFT01050008.1:15668-41001 GCA_004320025.1 Laticauda laticaudata | reverse complement strand
GGGGGGGGGGGGTGACCCTTTTGTCCCTTGAGAGCCAGGGAAGGAGGGGAAGGGGTTTCCTGCAGCACAACTGGGGGCAGAGCTGAATCGACGCCTCTTTCATTTCCAAAGCTCCCCATGGTGCTCAAAGTCCCCCGGCTCAACTTCTCCCCACTGGCCCTCTGTGACAGGCCCTTCTCTCTCCTGGGATTTGGGGACATCTTGGTACCAGGTAGGAGTTTCTGACCCTCCCTCCCTGCTTGGCCAAGTGGCTCTGGAAGAGTCTGCCCTGTGCGGCAAACAGGCCCCTGGCCCTCCCGGCTGCCCCCTTCTTGGGCTGGGTGCCTAGAACCAGGGTCTATGTCCCTAGCTGCCTTAGGAAGCCCACTGTGGAGAGGGCCTTGAGGGTCTGCTTGGGGCTCCTTTGGAAAGGCAGCCGACTCCTGCTCTCCTCTCCCTGTGCAGGTCTGCTGGTGGCCTATTGCCATAGGTTTGATATTCAAGTCCAGTCGTCCAGAGTGTACTTTGTAGCTTGCACCATAGGTACGTGGGCTGTCACCGCCACTCCCCCCCCTCTGTCTGAAGGCCCAACCCAGGGGCCTTCGGCTGGCATCTTCCCCACCGATGGAGCCTTCCCCGGGATGAAGTCACTCGATGCCCAGAAAGCCTTCCCAACCTCATCCCCTGGCCGGCCCTGCACAGAAGGGAGTCTCTGCCGGGGCCTCTGCCCTCCTGGGGCTTCTGAGAGGCTGGAAGAGGAGGTGGGTGGGTGGGGGCTTCCCTCTGTTCATCTTTTGGCCCGGGGGGTGTGTGTGTCTGGGCGTGTGAGAGAGAGACCCGCTGCTTCCTCCTCCTTCTCCCTGCAGGTTACGGCATCGGCCTCCTGGCAACCTTTGCAGCCCTGGCCNAGACCCGCTGCTTCCTCCTCCTTCTCCCTGCAGGTTATGGCATCGGCCTCCTGGCAACCTTTGCAGCCCTGGCCTGGATGCGGAAGGGCCAGCCGGCCCTCCTCTACCTGGTGCCCTGCACGCTGGTCACCAGCCTCCTTGTGGCCCTGTGGCGCCGGGAGCTGGCCACGTTCTGGACAGGCAGCGGCTTTGCGGTGAATACCAGTTTGATATGAATCTAGCGAGCCCCTAACTAGGATTAAAGTTGAGTAGAACTCTTGCGTGGCTCTTCCCCTCCAAGCAAGGGAGGTTTTGCCTCTTCATTCTCCCTTCCTGTCCAACTCCCCTGCGCTTGGCCGCTTCCTCCAAGGCCAGGCCTTCGGTTGGGAGGCATGCGGCCTCTCAGTGAAAGAGGTTGGGGGGCAGCCATTTTCTGCTGGGTGGGGTGGGCGGGTGGGGGGTGTCCTGCAGGGAGCGCCTCTGCCCAGCAAGCAGCTCAGATGCCAACCCATTCCACGTGATTGTAAATCACCCGAGGGTGGGGGAAGGAGCGGAGCGTGTGGGGCGTGTTTAATTTGGGACTCCTCCAGACCCGCTCAGAGTTTGCCCTCGGCTTTTCTTTCTTTCGGGACCCCCTTCCCACTTCCAGGAGTAAAAGGAGGAGATCCCAAAAGAGCTGAAAATTCATTCACTGCAACTGGTGCTTCTCGTGATCGATGAGATTTTAACACATCTGATTTTTCAACATAGGCTAGCAAATAAATTTGATTTTGTGGACCTTTGAGAGGGTCTTTGGGGACCTCTCAGACCCCCCCCCNCTGGGTGGTGGAGCTAGCTTCCTGGGGCGGTGGGAGGTTCTCTGGGTGGAGGGTGGGAAGGAGGGGATGAGGGGCAAGGGTTAGCCCTCCTTCCCTGACATCAACTGGGGAACATGGGAAACAGTAGTGGACTCTGTTCTGCTGATTTTGGGGTGGGGTGGGGTGGGGTGGGGTGGGGTGGGAGAGGGAGCATGGTCAGTTGACCTGGTCCAGTGTGGAAGCAAGCAGGCTGGGCAGGAGGAGGGGAATGGGGGGGGGCTCAGGAAAGGCAAAACAGTGGTCCTGTGTGTCCCGTGAGGCTCCCGTCCCGTTCAAGATGAGGAGGGGGCTTGGTGCCTCACAGCCGCCCCTTGGCCTTGGAAGTTTCCCTGGGAGGGCATGGACCCACTGCGGTCCTTTCGTGGATGTGTTGGTGTGTGCAGTGGAGTTTTATGGTTGGTTCCGTCATCAGCCAGATATTCGGATCCAATTTGGGATTTTTACCCAGCTATTATTGTTACTAAACTCGTATGTCGCAAGACTCAGGGTGGCTCACAACAATCAAGCAATAAAATCAGTCAGGAAAAAGGAAAGTGTGATGAAGCGAAGGATTCTCTCCCTCCCTCCCTCCTCCTTGAGGATCCTGTCTGCAGTCGTGCACTGTCTCAGGTGCTGCTGTTGTGGACTCTGGTCTGGTGTGGGGAGGGGGGAGGATTTAGAAGAGCAAAGCTTGGTCAGTTTCTCCCTTTTGGGGATGAGCAGAGAATTCATTGGACCAAACTGTTCCTTAAATTGAAAGGTGACCTTTCAGGTCAAAAGTGAAAGAGCTTGGTTGGCAGGTGAGAGCCCCACCTGATCCCCAAGTGGTGGGAAGGTGAGACAGAGATGCTTGCGGATGCTGAAAAGTCACGTGTTTCCTTGCAAAATGAGAGCAGCAGGACTGAACTGGCCGAATAGGCTTTTATAGTAACCCAGAAAGTTAGCATTGGGTGCTGGACTGGCACATGCCATGGCGAGAAGCAGCACAACCTGCCCCCATGCCGGGGTTGGCACTCAGAGCTGAGCAGCCCTCTGATTTCCTTTCGCTGCCAGGGATTGGCACGAAATGCCTTGAAAACTGACCCCTTTGGGGTCCTTTGGCTGCTGCTCCTGACGGATGGGCATAGGTGCTGCCCAATGCTGGGCTTCTTCTGGCAGCAAAGCTGGGCAGCTGTGGGGCACAGCATTGCTGGACTGGAGCAGGGGAGAAGGTGGGGAGGGAGCAAAGGCTTTCAGCTGTCCCTCTTCTCCTCCTGGCTCCCCAGGGGCTTGGATTTAAGGGGCCTCTGGAGAGCCTGCGGCCCACTGTGTCCAGAGGCTGTTGGGGCCCAGTTCTCTCCACCCTGTGATCCTGACCTATGCTTTTCTCTATGCAGAAAGAGCTACCTCATCCTCCCTTAGTCGTCTCCCCTGTCAGCTGCCCTGCTCCCCCAAAAGCAGGGGGTCCTCCAGCATCCCACCCAGAGGCCGATGGAGAAGCAGCCGCCTCCACTGTCCCCCCAGGAGAGCCCGCCGGCACTCCCATGGGCCCCGAGGAGGAGGAGGAAGAGCAGGAGCCACGCGCCCCTTTCCTGGAGGTGAAGCAAGAGGAGGAGACGGACCCTGCTGAGCCCCAGCCTGGCCAGCCGCCGGCCCAGCAGCCACAGGGAGAGACACCCGATGACCGTCTGAAGGACGACGCTCCAGGACAGACGAGCCCCCTCAGCCGAGCATAGTCAGTCTGGCTAGACTCCCTCTCACCCCGCCCACTTTTCTTCGTCGGGGAGGGAGGGAGGGGGTCACGTCGACTCCTGACTAAACCAGGGGACACGTAAAGCGAGTCTCGCACGATGTCAATTCTTGAACTGTTAGGAGACTCCCAGATTGCACTTTGGGGGGGCAGCCGCCTGCGTTTCATACCAAATCCCCTTCCGTTTGGAATATGGTGCTTTTACGAAGGTTCCAATAGAATTTCAGCAGCTATTTAAAAGACAAATCAGCAAGCAGATGCCTTTCCTTTCCCTGTTTTAGTCTACTAGCATTAATGTCTTCAAAAAAACAACAACTAGGCAGCATTTGCACTTGTGTGGCCATGATAAATCGCTTCAGCATAACTAGGGCTCCAGCGGTTTCCTCTTTTTAAAACTCCTCTCCGTGGAAGACGCTGCGGTGCTCGTCCTCCCCAGAAAGGCCACCCAGTCTTCAAGGAATGAGCCGGTCTCAAAAAACAACACACCCACTCTGTCCCCGCAGGCTTTTAGTCCCCTCTGTCTTTTCCAGGGGCTTGTGTGCTGGAAGGAAGGGGTGTCAGGGCCTGCAGACTAACTCCTTGGGGCACAGCACCCCAAAATGCTGGCCTCAGGAGGAGCTTAGAGCCCAGCATTTCCTAGCTCCCTGGGCTGTCACTTCCGACCACCAAGGCCGGGCCAGGCAGGGACCGGTTTTCCACGACCGCAGCTCTTCGTGGAAGTAGGTCCTGGCCCTGCCTGGCCTGTGGCTGCCTCAAGGCCACTTCCAGGGAACAAGGCCGTGTAAGAGGCAAGAAGTCTTCCTGCAAAGTGACTGCCCGAGCCCTGGAGGGGGAGGCAACGGGCTGGGGTTGGTGGGTCCCTTCTCTTCTTCTGGCCCAGCTGGGACTCACGGAGGAGGAGGAGGAGGAGGAGGAGAAGGCTCCCGATAGGCAGTTTGGGAAAGAAAGCGGCTGCAGCTCCCCTCCCCCAGCCCTCCTTTGGGGGGGTCAGACCCAGTGAGGACTGGTGGGTGGAGGAACCTACCTGCAGCCTTCCAGGACAACAGTCTTTAACACGGGGAGTGCCAGGCCCCCCTTCAGCTTCTCCTCCTTGGCATCTGGGCCGCCAGAGGGTCCTCTGTGTTGTCTTTGTGTTTCAGTGTAGTGTGTTTGCAATTTTTTTGTTCTCTGGGCTGCAAGAAGTAGCTTTACAAGCCTGCATATTAAAGGTTTACTGGCTTCTGCTGGCCGGTCCCTGTGCTCTTGGCTCTCAACCGAGGAGGGGGCACGAGGGCTGTTTCAGGGAGGTTTGTCCTGATTCCTTGGAGCAAGGGGGTGTGTGTATGTGTCAGTGGGCCTGGCTCTCTCCCTCTCTCATGCAGAACGACAGACACTTGTTTAGACACTACAGGATTTTGCCTTAATTTAAGCCATTTTATAAATAACATACATGGAACTTTAATTTTACTGAAGCAGGTTAAACAATAAACTTGATGAAACTTGCTCATGCCCAAATGTTATGTTTTAACATTTTTTTGGTCAGCCTTTATGGAATGAGGGTCCGTCCAGGGATGGAGAAGATCTGGGGCCACGGCGGGATCCCTTTCCTGGTGGCGCGTGAAGTGGGCAGTTCTGTTCACAGGGTGGAGAGAGAGGTGACATCAGGAACGCATAGGAAGCCTGAAAACGCCGCTGCCTTTCCCTGCGGTTTTAAAACTGAGCCCCGGGTGGGGAGGGCGAGAGCGGCAGTGGGTGGGAGGATGGCAGGAGAAATCTGGGGCTGGGTCAGTTAGGCTCCCAAGACTTGCCGCCCTTCCATTTTTGGGGGGAGGGGGTGGGGGGGCAGCTTCCCAGCCCCTGGATATGATTCCAGCCGACTTGCAGAGACCTTCCTCTTTGTCTCCCGATTCGAGCCCTGGTGAGCATCTCAGGGCAACTCAGGAACGCCTCCTGGACTTGCTTCCCAAGGCTGCAGCCAGGGCATCCCTGCTCCTGTCTGGAAGGAACTGGGCAGGCTTCAGGCCCCGGGAGATTCAGGCGGCATCAAATTCACATCAGGAGATTCACATCAGGCATCAAAATTCGGGGGTTCTCCCACAGTGCAGGGCCAGGTCGATGTGGGAGCCCATCGGGTAAGTGATTTGGGCTGTTGGATGGGTTGGGTTTGGGCCCCGTTTTGGCTGTTACTGCTCATTGCTTATCTTCACCTCCCAGAACTAAGGAGAAACTTACAGTGAGAACAATTAACCAGAGAATGACTCCAGAAGTTGTGGTTGCCCCATCACCAGATGCTTTTAAGAAAGAGACTGAACAGCCACATATAACTCCACCCCCCTGCGCATGCACGTTCAACACCCTCTCCCTTCCCTCTTACCTGCACTGTGCATGTGCGTGCCTCCCAGCTGAATTTTGGCCGTTTGAGGCTGTTTTCGCCCTCCCGAAGGCTTGAAGGAAAAGCCTCTGCAGCCTTGGGAGGCTGAAAAATGGGCCTTCCGGAAATACCTTAAGTGCCAAAACGGGCCCATTTTCAGCCTGCCGAGGCTACAGAGGCTTTTCCTTCAAGCCTTCGGGAGGGCGAAAACAGCCACAAACGGCCAAAAATCAGCTGGGAGGCGTGCGCACGCACAGTGCAGGTAACTTTTGCTGGGGCTCATGTGCCCACACAAATGGCTCTGTGTGCCACCTGTGGTACGCATGCCATGGGTTCGCTATCATGGCCCTAGTCCAGCCGTGAAATGATGGGAACGAGTCCTGATCCAGGAGAGGACGCAACTGGTACCCAACCCATAGTTGCACAAAGGGTCCCCTAGGCATGGCTGCCACCCGCTGGCTTGAACAGGAGTCATGTCCAAGGGAACTGCCAAGTTGTGGGCCAGATCCACCCCATCCAGGATTAAAGATGACAAAAGTCCAAATCTCAGGGTCCCACACACCCAAAGCCATTTGCTCTTGCCAGGGTCCATTCAAAGCCTGTTCTCCCCCATCCAGGCCCCCACAACCTGCAAGCATGGGGAGAGGTGGCCTGGACAGCATCACTTGGATCAACAGGAGTGGAGATACAGAGTTGGGTATCATCGGCGTTCTTCAGGTACCTTAACCCACATTGATCTCGCCTGGCAGATTCACCCAGATATTAAAGAGGAGCAGAGAGAGTACCGAGGCCTGTGGCACAGCACGGGGCTGGACCCCTCCCTCCCTCCCTCCCTCCCTATTAACCCTGATCGGAGGAAGGAGGCAAACCTGCACAAGACTCACCCAGCCCCAGCCCTACGGCTGGCCCAAAAGGATTCCCTGGTTGAAGGTATCGAAGGCCATGGAGAGGTTGCAGAGAGCAAGGATGTGGGCACCACTCTCATCAGAGATCCTTGACAAGCATGACAGTCCTCTTGAGGAGAAGCAAGTAGTTCTTAATGGGTCTAAGTCTACATGGAGGGAAGTAAACGGTGGGGTGCCACAAGGTTCTGTCTTAAGCCCAGGACTCTTCAATATCTTCATTAATGACTTAGATGAGGGAATAGAAGGGGAACTCACCAAATTTGCAGATGAGACGAAGCTGGCAGGAATAGCTAACACCCAAGAAGATGGGCTGAAGATCCAGATGGATTTTGACAGACTAGAACACTGGGCGGTATCTAACAAAATGAAATTCAATGTAGAGAAAAGTAAAGTCCTATACTTAGGCAAGAAAAACCCAAACGACACCTATAGACTGGGTGAAACCAGGCTCAATAGCAGGAACTGGGAGAGGAATCTCGGAGTCTTAGTGGACAACCAGCTAAATAGGAGCCAACAGTGTGCAGCAGCAGCCCAAAAAGCTAATGCAATCCAAAGTTACAATCAAGAACAAGTAAGGTACTAATACCACTCTATAAAGCCTTAGTAAGACCACACCTAGAGTCCTGCATCCAGTTTTGTTCACATTATAAAAAAGATGTTGAGACTCGAGAAAAAGTACAGAGAAGAGCAACCAGGATGATGAGGGGACTGGAGGCTAAAACATACAATGAATGGTTGCAGGAACTGGGCCCGGCTAATCTAGTGAAGAGAAGGACCAGAGGAGACAGGATAGCAGCCTTCCATTATTTGAGGGGCTGCCACAGAGAGGACGAGGGGGTCAAGCTATTTTCTAATGTACCTGTAGGCCAGAGAAGGAATAATGGATGGAGACTGAACAAGGAGAGATTCAACCTGGAAATGAAAAACATTCTGACAGTGAGAACCATCAACCAATGGAACAGAAGTTGCCCTTGGAAGCTATGGGAGCACCATCACTTGAGACTTTCAAGAAGAGATTGGACTGCTATTTGTCAGAAATGGTGTAGGGTCTCCCACTTGGGTGGGAGGTTGGACTAGATGACTTACAAGGTCCCTTCCAACTCTGATGATGATGATGATTAGAAGGAAAAAAAGAAAGAAAGAAAGAGGAAGGATGGGAAGGAGGGAGGATGGGAAAAAGGAAGGGGGAAAAGGGGAAGATAAGGAGGGAAGGAGGAAGGGGAAGTGAAGGGGGAAGGAAGGAAGGAAGGAAGGAAGGAAGGAAGGAAGATCCCAATGACACCAAAATGGAAGACCTGCACTTTAATGTCAGCAGTCTCTATCTTTTCATGTTTGCACAGAAGGATATAAGAGACACAGTTTTCATGGCAACATATATTTCATCTCTTCCCTCACTTGCTCCTCTGCTAGTTCAGGGACTGACATTTCAAATATTAATGTGTTTGATCATGAACATTAAAAAAGATCATTCTTCTTTTGAGAAGAGCTTGACCCTTATGGCATAATAGATACATGCATTGAATTTTCTCCATTGCTTTCTTTTGGGAAGGCGTTTCTTGACCTGTTGGCTTTTACAACTGTTGGAAGTTAAAACCCACCCCTCTCCAAGAAAAATGAAATACCCTGGGAAATATTAAAAAGGCAGAATATTTCCCCTTAGAAGAGTAGAAATTCAGAGAGGCAGAAATTCAGCCCCCCCCCTTTGCTTGTGGGCCATTAAGGCCTAGGCCAGAGTATTCTACATAATAAAGGCCTCTCCCCATCTCACCACCTGGCCTGGGAAGATTGTATCAGCCAATACTCAGGTGAAGCCATTTGGTCCAGACAAAGCCTACAAGGTTAATTAAGACCCCTGCCCCTGGGAGTCTGACAGCCAATGGGATACATTTCCTGCACAGGAACAGGAAACACTAAGGTAGGGCCCAACAGAGGTTATTAAACTAAGGGTCTCTCAGCATCTCAGCCCTTTTCCTTTCCTTTCCACATCAAGGGCATGTGATCCTGTCCACCATTAAACCATCTTTCCAAGCAGTCACTATGTTTCCAGTGTCTTTCTTCCCCAGTTGGAACTGAACCCAGAAGGCTATTTCTTCCAACACAACCTTAAGTTTCTTAGTAGGGTTTCCTTCAAGCGCTAACCAGGTCTTCTTAGCTTCTGTCCATTTTTGCCACAATGAGCTAGCATAAATCCAGAAAATGGACTATTATGGCAACCACCGTACTTCTTTGTAGCCCCAGTGCTAGAAGAAAATATCCTTCTGGGTTCAGTTCCCAGTAGGGAAAAAGACACTGAAAACTTAGAGGCTGTTTGGAAAGATGATTTAAAGGTGGACAGGATCAAATGCCTTGGAGCTCCTGAGCAAAAAAGGGAGAGATGCTGAAAGTCCCTGGGTTTTATGCCCTCTTTTGGGATTTGAATTGGAGCTTGTATTCTGATCGGTTGTCAGACTCCCATGGGGCCATGCACGGGCAACTCTATAAGCTGTCCTGAGTCCCAGGTTTCATTGAGCCTTGCTGGATGATGATGTAATGAAAGGGCTTTGAGGTTCCTATTATGGGTCTGCCTGAAGGAGGTAGGTCTTTGTTATGTAAAATAAACTGGCCCAGGTCTTAATAGCCAATTAGCAAAGGCAATGGGGGCTGAGATTCTGTCTCTCTGAGTTTCTACTTCTCTTTTAGGGGAAATATTCTGCAAAAAAAAAAAAATTATACAGGATTTTATAAAGTAAAAGGATCCTCTCCCGTAGGTTTTAACTTCCAACACCAGGTATTAGTGGGAACCAGTCAATGTTTCCAAAATCTGTGTAGTTTGCTTTTGTTTGGCTGGCACAAGCTGTCTGTGTGAAACTTTAACAAGAAACTGTTTTGTTTTTTTTTGTTTTCCTGGAACTCCAAATTATGGTGGCTGTTTAAACATCTGAATAGACAAAGGACCTTCACATAAGAGAATGAGAGAGAAATGAAGTCTTTTTCAAAAGAGACTAGTGAGATCAGACAAACAGAATGCAAAACACTGGGAAACCAGACAAGTAAACACCATTAATCTTTAAGTACCAGGTTTTTTTTTTAACAGAAGCCAAGATTTTAGGAAGAACAGAAAGGTATGGGTTTTTTTTTAAGAGAAATCCTGCAGATGGCACTCTTACTTCATGAATTGTTTGAGAAAACAAATAAAAGACAAATACATATTTTTCCCCTCCACCCATCCATACTCTGTTTCAGTCTGCTCCAATCTGCAGAGTTTGTTTGCTTAAATTGTTATTTATTAGGTAGTGATTTAGAAATAGAGGTAATTTGCATCAATTAAAACTAATTTTCTATAAAGTCATGGATTCATTCATTGGGCTGACCTAAAATTTAAGTACTACTTCAGAGCAATATACTATGTTTTTAATATAATCTGTCCGGGTGAATCAGAACAAATATTACAAAATGAAAGTGTCATAATTATACCAATTACAGAAAACAATTGCCCTGTGAGCAAATTTCATGTCATATTTTAAAATATTTGTTAGCATTTTCTCGACCAAAAAATCAGATTTTTCAGGTTGATAAGTTTAACATGCTTTATTTTCATGTCTTAATACACACCAAAAAAGTTGGTCTTTTGTACCTCAGTATGAATTTACATGTGAATTTTTCCCATTTTTTCACATGCAAATATGAGAGAAACAATTTAATCCATTATCCATTGGCTAATATTATAAAAGTAGAATACTATAAGAAAAATAATCATAATACTGTTGTTCAATTTGTTTGTTTTATAAATCAACTGTCATTACAAGGAACACAAAGACATACCATTGAGTTTTAATATTTGAGTAGTTTAAAAAGGGGGAAATATAAAGCATTGTATTCAGTTTTTCCCTGAAAAGATATAAAAAACCCTCTTAATATTGAGATAATTAAAATAATCAAAATAATTGTTAAAATGTTGAAAACAAGTCATATAATAAACATAAAAAACTTTAACCATGAAACATTAAACATAAAACAAGCATAAAGTAGCCAATAATGAGAAAGGGGAAAAAAAACTAGTAGTCAAAATAAGCATTAAAATAAACAAAGAAAAAGCAGCAACGAACATGAAACCTTCAAATTTTGCCCCTATTCCATGACATTTCTTCTTCTTCTACATTTACAAATACATTCTCAGTCTCTCCCTTACTGAAGGAATCAATGGCCTTTCAAATTAATGGCTAATATATATGATGGTTAATTGAATGGGATTTTGAACACTTAATTCCCAATGTTCAAAGATCCATTGTCCCAATCAATTATTTCTCATATTATCTAATTATATAACTTTATTCTTTGCAATGATGTATGGGTCTATAACATTCATAGTTGTATGATTTGATGGGCGATAGTTCTGACTCTGATCACAGAAGAACATTCCAATGATCCATCTTGGTTAGTTTCCGGTCCTGAAATCTCATAGTCTCTGGACTTTCCATTTTAAAGCAGCTTTCTTTGAAACCTACTCCAAATTTAAGCAATTATTTTCTGCTTCTGATTCCAGAATGAGCCAATCCCATTTATTGCTCTGAATTTAAGTCCCTTCACTACTATGTAAGCTGTTTTCTAAAAGGATAAGGCAAAGAAGCCTTGATGGATGCCATTCTAACAACAGCTTTTCTTCCTTCAGTCTCCCTATTAGACAACATGATTAACCACAGAGACCAGAAGATGATATTTTCTGCAACTTTGGAATTTTCCACATAGCTGGTTAAAAAAAACCAAAACCAAGTCCTTTTATTTTCCTTTTCAGCAATAATGAATATTTAACTATTTGCCCACAAGCTGCTGAAACACCTGTTCGTGAATGTCTACAAAGCACATTTGACTTGAAAAAATATAACAGACACAAAATCTATTAAAAAAAAAAGTTTGGTCTGATCAAATGGCTAATTCCCCAGTAAGTGGAAAACTTTGAAAAATCACTTGGGTATTTTTGATGAGCCTCCAGTGCTTAAATAGAGTAAAGGTGTAGTTTGTATATAAAGGCCTTAGGGTGAGCATCCATGTTATTGTATGTTCATGAGAATGCTTAAAGATGCCTCTCTCCCTCTCTCTCTGCTGAAATCCCTTTAAAAAAAAAACCCAAACAAACAGATACAAGTGGGAAAAAATAATTGAAAATGAGACAGGGTCTTCCCAAAATTTATAAATCAGGGTCAGAAGCAAATCTGTGAGTTGCTACCTGTGAAGATTCTCAGCCATCCAGGACATGGTTGTCTCAAAGGTGTTTATTTGAGGGACTGAGGCAACTGGACGAAGGCAACTGGCAACTCAGAAGGAGGAGGAGGAGGAGAAGGAGAAGGAGAAGGAGGAGAAGGAGGAGGAGGAGAAGAAAAAGAAGGAGAAGGAGAAGGAGAAGAAAAAGAAGGAGAAGAAGAAGAAGAAAATGTTTTACTTCTCATCCAAGAAGCTTCATCAGTTCTGATGGAAGGATAGATTCTGATCATATTATGGGGATGGATGGAGGCATTGTATTGAGTTGATGAATTTGGGGTCTCCATGGTGCTGGGGACAGTTGGATTTCTGCTATTCCTGAGAATTTGTAACAGACACATGCCAACCATTAAATAACTGAGCTCAAGCATCTTGTTGGGTCTAGCTTAATTCAGGTACTTTCTAAATCCTTCCATGTACTCTCTCCCTGTTCCCACTACACAAAGTTTGTTCTTTTAATTTCAGATCAAATCTGGAGTCATTATTATGGACAACTTTCCCAAACTGACTTCATTGTACATCATGCTGTAAAGTCCAAGGTGGTTGAGGAAGGTTGTTTGATTCTCTGCACACAAACTCCTTGTAATATTCTCACTGATAAAGGGGCCTGGAGATTACAAATCAATGACTAGTGCAATCATATGAACTAGGAGAATTTTTTTTCCAGCTCTTCTGAAAATAGTTGTTTGTGTCAATGTGTTTGAGAGGGTGAGGATCTTAAGCAGGCTAAAAAAATCCATCATATTGCTATGGTTCACTAGATCACTACATAGAATTTAATAATGTCAAACATATTTATATTTATTTCCATAGTTACTCTACTCTTGCTGTATACTGCTCTTACAAATCCAGTACATTTTTCACACAAAAATGGAGATGATTTTACCCCCTGTTCTTGTATTTATTTGCTTGCTTGACTGGTTGGTATATATACCCATTGGTGAGCACTCAACGTACCTAAACATATGTGCTGTTTAACTGCATCATTTGCACCAGACCATAGAACATAGAATAACAGAGTTGGAAGGAACCTTGAAGGTCTTCAAATCCAACTCCTTGCTCAAGCAGGAGATCCGATACCATTTCAAACAAGTAGTTGTCCAGTCTCTTCTTAAAAGCCTCCAATGATGGAGCACCCACAATTTCTGAAGGCAAGCTGTTCCACTGGTTGATTGTTCTCACCATCAGGAAATTTCTCCTTAGTTCTAGGTTGTTTCTCTCCTTGATTAGTTTCCATCCATAGTTTCTTGTCTTGCCTTTTGGTGCTTTGAAAATAAGTGGTATCCCTCAAAAAGTGAAATACTGCTGTCATGTCTTGCAGTATCTTGTGACTGGAGAAAGTCCAGCTCCTTGCCAAAACTATAGTCACAAGCCACAGCCGTCCCCATCTTCAAAAAAGGAGACCACAGCCTAGTTGAAAATTAGACCAATCTCTTTATGCTACGTCACCTGTAAAGTCATGGAATCAATTATTAACCAATTCATTATCCTCCACTTAGAGACAAACAACCTACTCTCCAATAAACAATTTGGTTTCAGAAGGAAACTGTCCTATAACCTGCAACTCTTACACTGCAAAAACATATGGATTGCACAACTCGATCAGGGCAAAGCAATAGATGCAATCTACATAGAATTCTGTAAAGTCTTTGATTCAGTGGTACATGACAAACTACTCCTAAAACTAAATCTTACAGTATCTCTGGACACCTGCATAACTGGATAGAACCATTCCAGTCAAACAGACAACAAATGGTCCAAAATTGGAGCATCCTATCAAATTCTTTACTTGTCAACAGTGGTGTCCCCCAAGGCAGCATTTTAGGATGAACTCTCTTCATACTCTATATAAATGATCTCTGTGATCATATCAGAAATAACTGCGTTCTCTTCGCTGGTGATGTAAAGCTATTCAACACCACAGACAATACTACTACCCTCCAAAAAGACCTCGAGTATATATCAGAATGGTCAAATAAATGGCAACTTCAAATTTCAACAAGTAAATGCTTGTCTTACATATTGGCAAAAAAACAACAACAACTAGAAAATAAAATACAAGCTGAATAGTCAAGACCTTGTTAATGATCCAAACTCTATCCAGGATCTTGGAATACTCATCGCTAATGATTAAGTGCCAGAGGCCACTGTAACTACATAGCCAAAAGGCATTAAGAGTTGTTAAACTAATCCTTTGTAGCTTTTTCTCTGTTAATATTACATTCCTAACAAAGAGCATACAAACATTTGCTAGACCAATACTTGAATACAGCTCATCATCTGGAACCCACATTACATATCTGATATTAGCACAGTTGAGAAAGTCCAGAAATATTTCACAAGAAGAGTTCTCCACTCCTCTACTCATTGCAGAATGCAGAATGCCACCATAAAACACCTAGAACAACTAGAACTTGCGCCTTCGGTCCGATCTAAGTATAGTGTGTAAAATTATACATTGCAATGTCCTACACGTCAATGAATACTTCAATTTTAACCACAACAATACAAGAGCAAACAATAGATACAAACTCAAGGTTTTATCGCACCAAACTTCATTGCAGGAAATACGACTTCAGCAGCAAAGTGGTCAATGTCTGGAATACTCTATCTGACTCTGTGGTTTCTCCCCAAACCCCAAAAACTTTAACCTTAGACTTTCTACTATTGACCTCACCCCTTTCTTTAAGAGGCTTTGTAAGGGGTGTGCATAAGCACACCAACGTGCCTATTGTTCCTGTCCTATTGTTTATCTTTTATTTTTCTTTATTTTTCTTATATGTATCCATGTATTCATAACTATGGTTTTACTTATACCTATTATCTTGTAAGCAATTAACAAAGCAAATAAAATAAATAAATGAAAAAATAGAGCAGTAGCATTGTCATCCATTGAAAAGAACAGAACTGGTGTCATTTTATATTTAATTGCCCAGATATTTTGTTTAATTAGAAATTACTTCCCATGTGTTTGCTATAGTTGTGCACTCTTCCCCATTCATTCATTCACTCATCTGCCAGTCCAAATCACTGCTGGGCATGATATGCACAATTGGTTCTTGACTATAAAATCTGGTACTTGTGTAGGTTCTATCTGTGAGTGCCAAGATGGAGATATTTACACCAAGAAAATGGAATAAAATCACTAGTATTTCAGACATCTTTACTTGAAAGCACTAGGGTAGCTTATCAAACTGAGAATGTTATTAACTTTATTTAACAGCTAAAAAATGTTGCAGCATCCCATATTTCCTGCCCTTGTGCTTTTATGTCCTAAATTCATAGTGTGACCTGTTGCAACTTTATCTACAGCAATATTTCTTTCTGGCAGCTCCCCTTATCGGAACACAAGGCAATGTTTTTGTTAACTTAGTAACTAACTGTGGGGTTATAAAACAAATTTATGACACATTTAATATTTATTTTTCTATCTCTGGTTCATTTTTTATAGAGATATTAGTTACTCCAATTTATTTTCACCGGCTGCAGTGTCATATTTCTATATTATTCAGCTACCAACTTTCTATCTTGCTTTTTGATCTTAACTCATAATCTTTCATTCTGGCTTTGAGTCCAATTTGCACTTATTGTTTCCAGACCCACCAATAGAATGTAAATATCAAAACCTGTTGGTTTGTTTATTTGTTTTTTGCTGTTAGATATGATCAGGAACCTACTGACTAGATTTTGGTCTATGAAAGAGGATTTCAGATGGAGACCCTCATTCATTCATAAATCCAGCAGGTAAACATATTTCAGAGTTGTCATCTCCACATAAAATGTTTCTAAAGTGGCTGAGAAAATCACTGTTTTTTGGTGGGTGAGAAGTGATATATGCACTAGACCAGAGGTGGTATTCAGCAGGTTCTGACCAGTTCTGGAGAACCAGTAGGAAAAATTTAGAGCAGTTCATAGAACCAGCAAATACCACCTCTGACTGGCCCTTTGACAAGTCCCAGCTGATTAGGATTTTGTTGCCCTGCACAGTAGAATGGAACTAGAAAGCAGGTTAGTGGATTTGGGAGGGAATGGGATTTCGCAGTAACCTTCTCCCAGGAGTGGGGTGGGAATGGAGATTTTGCATCCCTGTAGTGGGGTGAGAATGGAGATTTTGCACCATGCCCACCAAGCCATGCCCACAGAACCAGTCATTAAAAAAATGAATCCCACCACTGCACTAGACCTGTTGTTTTGGCTCTGATCTGTTGGGAGTATTGCTCCATTGGGAATGGGCCTTTGAATCAAGTAGGAAGTGCATGGCATCCACCACCATGGCAAAGAGATTGGAATGAAAATCCAAAGGTCAGAATATTCTCCCTTCAAAATGTTTCATGGTCCTCTAATTGAGATTCTATTGTAAACCATCTTAGGAATTATACCTCGGAGCTAAAAGGTCAATAGAAGCATTTCAAGGACTAAAAAAGCAAACACGTGTGACTGGATGACGAAAGGAATAAAACATATTGTGGCAACTGGAATTATAGCTCCAGGATTTTCTTCCTCTAAACATAATCCTCTCTAAACATAATCCTATATGAGGAATATATTGACTGACCTGTTCTTCTGTCTCATGTATTTGTAATAATAATTAAGGGATTACTGACATATAGATTGCTCTGAACCTGTGTGCATGATTTGAACATATGAATTGAGAATCAAAGACTGAATGCTGCAGACAAAACTTTTGCATTGATTGCTATAGATGCAAATACTTTTTTGAAGAGTTTTGCTGCAAATCATCAAGTCTTCAGCAATCTATTGAATAATCAAGTAATGAGAAATCAATTGATGTGTTTCTCCCCTCAGGTGAAATCAACTGAATAAGAAATACTATGCATTGAACACATTGTGTTCTCCTCAACTGAGGGAGAAATAACTTTGTTTTGCAGTGTATCAATGTTGATTAGTCAGTAGCCAGTTTACTTTGCTTACTTAAAAAAGCAAATATTTTGATTTAAGGAGTTCCTGAAATATGTTATCCAGACTCTGCATTTCCACATTTATTTTATTTATTTTCTTTGTTTTCAATACAAGAATATCTTGGACATCTGTAAATACTTTTTGGTTGAATGATCTGAAAATACTTTGCAAGCATTTGTTTCATAATTGCCAATAGAGCTACCCAAAGTGAGACACTGTATCAATCTTATTAATTTACCTCTAGATAAGCAGAATTCAAATCATATAAAACATCTGTGGTCATAAATAAAGGCAAGCTAGTTCTAGTAGGGACCAACTAAAACAGAAAATAGAAATAGAAAAAAACCAACAACTTATCGAGAAAAGGCTCCATAGTCTTCCTCCCCAAGCTTCCTGCCCCCAAGATGGTAGAATAAATAAATAGATTGTCTCTGCAGAAAAGGGAAGTAAGTAAAGAAGGAAGGAAGGAACTTAGGAAGAAAGTTGGGAAGGAAGGAAGCAATGGATATGAACACTTTGCACAAAATTATTTCAGTATAAATAACATATTGAAAGTACTGTTTAAAAAAACACAGAAAAAAGAAACTGTTCACAATTATAGCTCCTTGCCTCAACATACTTGTCACAGTAAATTGTGAAATAATTATGCTTCAACATATTAACTTTGCTTGACCTTGTCTTAAAGATAATTTTAGACCAGAAACAAACTTTTGTTAATAGTACACTCTGGCTTATGATTTATATTCTTCAGTCCCTTTATTGAATATTGATTTGATTTTAGTAATACTCAGAGACATTTTAATAGATATCACTGTTCTAATGAAAGTTGATATAGATTTTTTTTTAAAAATTCCATTTTATGAAGTTTGCAAATCTGCCTTTTTCTGAAACTCTGCTTTACCTTTGTTTGAGTATTTACAACATAGGGCCAAAGATGCAGCACCAAGAGCCACAGTGGCACAGTGGTTAGAATGCAGTACGGCAGGCTTCTTCTACTGGTTGCCTGCCTCAAGATTGACTTAGCCTTCCATCCTTCCAAAGAAGGTAAAATGAAGGTCTGGATTGTTGGGGCCCATAGAATAGAATAGAATAGAATAGAATAGAATTTGTTATTGACCAAGTGTGATTGGACGTACAAGGAATTTGTCTTGGTGCAAATGGTCTCAGCATACATAAAAGAAAAGATACATTCATCAAGAATCATAAGGTACAACACTTCATAATAGTCATAAGGTACAATAAGCAATCAAATCCTACCAGGAAACAGTCAATATAGATAGTAAGGATACAAGCGACAAAGTTACAGTCATACAGTTACAAGTGGGAAAGGGATGGCTGATAAGGAATGATGAGAAGGTTAATAGTCATAGTAGTGCAGACTTTGTAAATAGTTGGAGAGTGTTGAGGAAATAATTTGTTTAGCAGAGTGATGGCGTTTGGGAAAAAAATGTTCTTGTGTCTAGTTGTTCTTGTGTGCAGTGCTCCATCGCATCATTTTGAGGGAAGGAGTTGAAACAGTTTATGTCCGGGATGTGAGGGGTCTGTAAATATTTTCACAGCCCTCTTTTTGACTTGTGCAGTATACAGGTCCTCAGCTGAAGGCAGGTGAGTAGTAATTGTTTTTTCTGCAGTCCTAATTATCCTCTGAAGTCTGTCTGTCCTGTTGGGTTGCAGAACCAAACCAGACAGTTGTAGAGGTGCAGATGACAAACTCAATCATTCCTCCATAGAACTGTTTCAGAAGCTCCTTGGCTGACTTTGTAAATTGCTTAGAGAGAGCTGTAAAGCACTATAAAGTGGTATATAAATCTAAGTGCTATTGCTATTGCTATTTTGATATGTGACTCAAATACCTTCATTGAAACTCAGCAGGTATCTCTATCTGGGCTCTGTTTCTTTCCTTTCTTGATTCCTATGTTGTTTATATCCTGTTATTCTTGCATCCCATTGGCAGAAAGGTTGCAGACTACAAGTACATTCCTTAGCAAGTAGATTCATCACCTTGAATGACACAATATTGATGGGTTGCTTACTATGCTGTTTGGAGGGTGATCTGTGCCTACCCTTCAAAAGAGGTCCATTGGAGCCCATTTGTTATCTTTAATTGAATGCCCCCTTTTCATATGGAGATTTTAGAAGTTTCCCGTGGTTGTCTGTTCACCTCTGGCATAGCATACACATGGACCTGCATATTTTAAATATGTGGAGACAAATGAAAAAGCTTCTAAAGCAGATATATGAGCTTTAGAAAAGATACAGATGCTTAATATATGCAAAAAAGGTACTCTGTATGTGTCCTTGCATTGGTTTTGAGGCACCTGTTCCAAAAGATTTGCCCAATCTTAGAATTTAGCAGATAGTTTTCATCCTGCTTAGATTGCCAAAAATATGTGTTGATGCATCAGGATCATTCTTCTAGGAGCTAAAATGTATTGTTGCCAACATTCCAACCAACAAACTCCAAACCAATAAACTCCAAGACAAGCATTTCTTCAAAGTTTATTTTTATTAGAGTTGTCATATTGGCATATCTGGAAAAACCCAAATCTGAGAGTTCTGGGTTTTCCCTTCTCAAACGAAAATCAAAACACATCCCCTGTACCCACCAGTCCATCACATGGCCCAATCAAAATGTCATCCCCACTGGAGAGATTCCTCCAGATGCTCCACTCCAGGTGCTGGGTGACATGTCCTTGACTTTCTGAGAAAGAATGTTGTTGAGTCTAATCTTCCACCTCTCTATGAAATCCCCCCTGCCAAATTCCCAGGCACTAAAAATGTGGCAGCCTCAAAGCTTCCAAGTCAAATATGGCTTCCAAGGCTGACAATTGTATTTAAACAAATATTCCTTTGGGGAAAAGAATACCTGAAGAGAAATCTAAGTCACCTGGGCATGACAGGTGGTTGCATTTCATAACATCAGCATTCTCTCTTCACTTTGGTGGGACTTCTTGCAAACACAAATTTCCCCCAGAAGATGTCAATGCAATTCTGTTGGGGAGCATATTACAATGTCAGAATGACATTAAATCAGTCTGCGGAGATGCCAAGGGGATGGTTACAAAATCAAGACAAAATGAAATGGTATCAGTGTGAGTCTGCAGAGACTATATTATCATGTCAAAACAAATGGAAATAATGTGAAAGTTATATTGCCGCTAATAAAGATGACACTATTAAAAATGCAAAGGATGAGGTAGACAAAATCTCCACTCTTCTTCCATTCAATTAAGCAGTGGGGATTCTGGGATTGGAGGCTATATTTATTAATGTACATCTCGTGCTCTTGGGATGTTGCTGGCTGAAGGCTTGACTGTCACCTTTCCTCGTGTTGACACATTCAAGTAGTCTTCTCAGCAAGAAGCTTCATTAATTCCAGAGAGGCCAGTCTAGAGATGTGATACGTGTCAATGTCAAAAATGGCAGAACATGGCCAGATGCAAAGGCAAGAGTATTTCACACACACACCTTCTCCTTGACCTTGTTGAATTTTAAATAGATGCTCAGATGTTATAAAATTAAAGAAACAGTAGGGGGAATATTGCAGGGTTTTTACCAGAAAAAGCAGAATGGCAGTGCTAATAAGACCAGTTTGGGTAGAGCAGAATTTATCAATATGGTCATCTGGAAAGTATTCAGCGGTTAAATTGGTACTGTGTTTTTTTACCTGGAGAGACTGTTTCCATGATTAGCTTCACCACAGTAGGCCCTCTTGGGTGAACTGTCCAGGTCATAAGCAGAGACTGCTGTAGAAATTGCACACTATAAATCAGTGGGATTTATTTATTTTTATTTATGTATTTATTTTGTCAAACAATTATTAGATAACAGGTATAAATATAAACATGGTTATAAATACATGAGATATGAATAAGAAAAAAAAGAAACAATAGGACAGGAACAGTAGGCGCTTTTTGGTGTGCTTATGCACACCTCCTACAGACCTCTTAGGAAAGGAGTGAGGTCAATTGTAGACAGTCTAAAATTAAAGTTTTTGGAATTTGGGGAAGAAATTATCGAGTCAGGTAGAGTATTCCAGACATTGACCACTCTGTTGCTGAAATCGTATTTCCTGCAATCAAGTTTGCTGCGGTTTACCTTTAATTTGTATCTATTTTGTGCTCTTGTATTGTTTTGGTTGAAGCTGAAGAATTCATTGATAAGTAAGACATTGCAATATATAATTTTATATACTATACTTAGATCGAACCGAAGGCGTAGTTCTAGGTTGTCTAGGTCTAAAATTTCAAGTCTGTTGGCATCAGGTATTCTGCTACGACGAGAGGAGTGGAGGATTCTTCTCATAAAATATTTGTGGACTTTCTCAATTGTATATCAGATATGTAATGCGGGTTCCAGACTGATGAGCTGTATTCAGGTAGTGGTCTAGCAAATGTTTTATATGCTCTAGTTAGTAGAGTGATATTACCAGAGAAAAAACTATGCAGGATTAGGTTAAGAACTCTTCATGCCTTTTTGGCTATGTACTTACAGTGGGTTCTAGCACATAGAACATTTGAGATGAGTACTTCAAGGTCCTTGACAAAGTTTTTGTCATCAACAAGGTCTTGACTATTCAGCCTGTATTTTATTTTTTGATTTTTTTTACCAATATGTAAGATAGAGCATTTATTTGTTTAGATTTGAAGTCTCCATTTGTTTGACCATTCTGACACATAGTTGAGGCCTTTTTGAAGGGAAGCAGTATTGTCTGTGGTGTTGAATAGCTTTAAATCATCAGCGAAGGGAATGCAGTTGGTCTTAATATGATCACAGAGGTCATTTATGTAGAGTATGAAGAGAGTTGGTCCTAGAACACTGCCTTGGGGGACACCACTGTTGACAGGTACAGAATTTGATAGGACGCTCCCAATTTTGACCATTTGTTGCCTGTTTGACAGGAATGCTTCTATCCAGTTATGCAGGTATCCAGAGATACCATAAGACCTTAGTTTTAGGAGTAGTTTGTCATGTATCACTGAATCAAAGGCTTTACAGAAGTCTATGTGAATTGGGTCAATTGCTTTGCCGTGATCAAATTGTGTCGTCCATATGTTTTTACAATGCAAGAGTTGCAGGTCATAGGACAATTTCCTTCTGAAACCAAACTGTTTGTTAGAGAGTAGGTTGTTTGTCTCTAAGTGGAGATAATGGATTGATTAATAATTGATTCCATGATTTTACAGGTGACACAGCATAAAGAGATTGGTCTGTAATTTTCAACCAGGCTGGAGTCTCCCTTTTTTGAAGATGGGGATGGCTGTGGCTTGTGACCATAGATTTGGCAAGGAACTGGTCTTGAAAGATTTTTCAAAGATTATGCTTGGAAGTTCAGCTATGGCAGTGGATAGCTTTTTTAAGAAGTAGGCATAAACTCCGTCCAGTCCAATAGATAAAGATGGTTTTAGATTGTGTAATGCTTTTTCAACATTGTCTTCTGTAAAATCAATATGTATTAGTTCATTGTAGTTGTCTGTGGTTCAACTAGGAGATATTGGGCATGATCCATTGCTGTTTACAAGTACTGAGCCAAAGAATGTGTTAAAGGGGTTGGTTTTAATGGTGTCATCGTTGCTGTTTTTACCATTTGGTTATTTTAGAGGTGGGATGGACCTTGAGTCTTTTAGTTTGTTGTTTACAAAATTGTAGAAAGCACAGGTGGAATTGGTGCGCAGAAGGTTTTCCTCTTGTTTAGTGTGAAAATTGGTACATTCAGTCTTTATCTGGTGGCATAAATTTTTGTATGGCTTTTAAAGTTGACAACATGACCAGATTTGTTTGTCCACCAAAAGGATTTCTTTTTGGATTGGTTGGATTGGTTTATTGGATTAGTTCAATAGTTGCAATCCAGCTAAGAACAAATAATTTCGGCAGTATAATGAGATATACATCCTAGTCCCAGGATGGGCCCATTTCATTCCATTAGGCTGAAATGAGCATGGCAATGCAGAGACACTGAACTCCCAGCTGAACATCTTCAATCAGGAAAGGATAGGACTGGTAAACACAAAATTCCATGGCTGGCTTTGGATTTCCGAACAGAGAAATAGGCACACGAAAGGCTTCTCTCTACAGTGTCAACAGCTGGGCAAGATGTCAGAATTTCCAACACAAACTGAGATTGATGTTAAGGAGGACACCTCTCTCAATGGCCTCCTCAGAGGTCATCTCATTTCAGATGGACTGCAATGGTCAAGTTTTCAATTCATCATAATGTCCTGAAATGACAGTGAGATAGAACCTGGTCGGCAATTTAAGGTATCTAAATCCAGCTGCCTGGCAACATCTCAAGTTGTGGACCATCCAAATGATTGGGAAAGGATACTGACAACTTCCCAAGCAGTCTAGCTGCTGGTGTTCTTCATACCTACTCTGAATCCTACATGAAAATTGACTTGCAATCATCTTTAATAAAACACACACACAAAAACACACATAGACACAAATCCCAGGTAAGGCTGTCTTCGAAGAACTTATTTCAATAGGAAATTCATTATTAGTAGTAAGATTGGGTTGCCTACTATCTGAAGATGATTTGCTGTTGACTGGAGATACAAAACCCTTTGCTTTCTGCTCATTCTCAGAAAAGTTGAATTATAGTGAAAGATGAGTGAATACTGGCTTATAGCATGATAGGAAGACAAATTTCAATTAAATGTTAGAAATCACTTCCTAAAAATAAAATTAACTTCAACAGTGAAGTTAATAATCCAGAGAAGTAGTAGGTTCTTCTTATTAGATGAGTTCTATCGAGGCTTAACAACTACCTGCATAGGATAAATTAATTGGATTTCTCCATCACGAATTAGATAAGAATCTGAATTGAGAAACCATCTTTCTCTAATTTCATACATCTTCTGTCAGAAACAACTTACCTAAGGAAAACAGCGATAAGCAAAGTGGATAAATCTACAGACCTTAAGAACCACATCTTAACAAATATCAATTGCAAAAGAAAAATAACATTATATGGTTTAATAGTTACACACCTAAACTCAGAAGACGGGGCCTCTGGCATTGAGCCAGAATGATAATAGCAATCGCACTTATACTTATATCCTGCTTTACAGTGCTTTACAGCCCCCTCTAAGTGGTTTACAGAGTCAGTTTATTGCCCCCAACAATCCAGGTCCTCATTTTACCGACCTCAAAAGGATAGAAGGCTGAGTCAATCTTGAGCCTGGTGAGATTCGAACTGCCAAATTGCAGTCAGCTGGCAGTCAACAGAAGGAGCCTGCAGTACTGCACTCTAACCACTGTGCCACTGTGGCTCATAATGATGGTTCCTGGGCAGGTTGTGGAGGAAGAAACAATTAGGGTTGTAGTAGATTTTGTTTTTCATTACATTATTACATTCATTGTAATTTACAGTCTTACTTAGTATATTTTGATGCAGACATTGTATTAGATTTGGTCTGAGAATAACACTAAGTCATCTGAAGGATTCCTATCCTCCACCTCCCAAATAAAAATGCTTAATCCTCCCTTCCCCTAACTTCTGGATTAAAAGCCTTCTCTTCTATCCTATGACTGAAGTAAAGCATCCGAAAGAAAGAACACGTCTAATATCCATATTTATTTATTTGGAAATTTATATTGTTGCCTATTCACCGATGGCGACTCAAGGAGGTTTACAAGAATATAAAAATAAATATTTATATATATATTAAAAATAGAAAACAATATAAAAACAATAAAACTAATACAAGAGAATAATAAATTAATAAAATAACATAATAAAATAGCCCCCATTCCCCTGGCCCAGCAAAAACACATCACACGAGCCATTTAATGGACTCCATCCCACTCTGGGTTCCCCAGGCCTGATGGCAGAACCAGACCTTCTGTGCCTTCTGGAACACTATTAGAGCAGGGGCCATTCTAATCTCTGAGGGGAATGATGGTCCAGAAAGAGGGAGACATCACAGAGAAGGCCCTTCTTCTGGGTCCCATCAGGTGTATTTCCTTAGGGGATGGGACCCACAATATTTTGAAAAGGTTCGACAGGAGCAAAGCACTCTTCAAAAGTGATGTTTTTTGAAGGAAACCCATCAAAAATCCTAATTCAGGAAAGATTTTGGATACAGTGGCTTAGTTTTCCATTATCCTTTTTGTTAACTTTGTTTTGGTTCCAGAGTCTTTCTGGATGAACCTTAAAGGAAAATTAGGATTGCTGAGAAAATGAGGATATAAATGTGTTCAAGTGGATCCCAGGTCAAATGTGTAGATCTCAAAGGAAGGTTATCACAGCTCACCAAACCCCTCCTGAATTGTTGGGAACTGAGTTATTTGTGAGGTAATTTGCGCCGTTTTAATCTCAGTAGAGGAGGCCATTTAAAAACAACAGTGATGCTGTGCATTTGTACATATTATATTATCATTATATTGATTTTGTTTCTTCTGGGGATATTGATTGAGCAAATATCAGTGCAGAAAATGAAGGCTGCATCCTGAGTTTTAAAAATGCACCAAAAAAAAAAAAAAAATCAGCC
>BHFT01050008.1:0-15660 GCA_004320025.1 Laticauda laticaudata | reverse complement strand
AAAAAAAAAAAAAAAAATTCAGCCATGATCTGGCCAGCTAGATATAGGAAAAAAAAACAAAACACCCCCTCCTACCTTCATGATGTCAAAGGAATTTCCTTTCATCGAAAATGATAATGCAGCTACTTAATAGCAATAGTATTTAGACTTAAATAATCTCCATAGTGAGTGACAGCACTCTCTGATGGTTTACAGAGTCAGAAACTTGCCCCCAACAATCTAGGTCCTCATTTTACTGACCTTGCAAGGATGGAAGGCTGAACCCCATCAAGATCAAACTCCAGAATGTGGGCAGAATTTGCCTGCAATACTACTGTCAGCCTTGGAAGCCATATTTTACTTGAAAGCTTCGAGGCTGCCACCTTTTTGTGCCTGGGAATTTGAGAAGGAGAGAGGAGGAAGGTTAGATTCAACAATATTCTTCTCAAAAGTCAAGGTCAAGTGACCCTGCACCTGGAGAGGAGTGTCTGGAGGAATGTCTCTGCCAGAGTATATTCATGAACTGGAATAGAGCATGGTAACAAGGTCAACCAATGAATAGGCATAGCAACTAAGTAGGCCAATGAGAACTGTTTTGGAAACTGAAACTAGAATTAGCCTAGGCTGGAAATTGAAACTAGAAGTAGCTTAGATGTGGCAGCTATGCAAAGCTCTGCAACTCTGAAGCTATGTTGAACTCTGAGTTTGTCTATTGAAGATGAAACTAACTTGCTTGCTTGACTGCTGAACTAAAGTGAAACTGATGTCTGTTTCTGAGGTGAAGCTGAATTGCTGTTGTCTGCTCTGATGAGAGTTACTTGCAACATACTTCTGTTTGAATTTGTTCTATGTTGGAGAAATCTACAACTGGTTTATAAAGTCTACTTATTATGTTTATAAAGATGTTAAATGCAGCCCTCTGTGTTTATTTTTCTGCCACTGAATTAATGCTGCAAAACTCTGAAAAGTCTCCAGTTGGAATGATGGTTGATTGGACCATGTGATGGACTGGTGGGTACAGGGGATAGGTTTTGATTTTCAATTGGGAAGGGAAAACCCGGAACTTTCAGATTCAGGTTTCCCAGATGTGCCAATATTCTTCAATACATTCTTACTTGTATGAGCTTTGTTTTTGAGTGCTAAATGAGAATGGGGAGTTTCATTGGAACACTGACAACTGCATTCTAACCAGTGTGCCAGTGGGGTTTCTTAAAGAGTTTTACCAAACTTCCTACAAGAAGGCATTGTAAAACATTTAATCCTGGGGCATGGGTGGGAGGAGATAAGCCTACCTATCATCTAATCATCTCTCTCTCTCTTTCTCTCTCTCTCTCTCTCACACACACACACATCGATTGTATCCACCCATCCATTCATCCCTTTAAATAGTCTGATCAGCACTCTTAATTGTTTTAAAGCAGGAAATTATAAACCTTTTCTTCCAGATTGCAACGTATGTCCAATTAATCAATTCCCATGGAGTGCATTTCAATTTTTGGTTTGATTCCAACTTTTCACTGTGCAACAAGTAAAAAAGGAACTTTGCTGTTCCCTTGGTTATTTAATGTCTCTATGGATAAATGCATAAGGGATAATTCTATTGGCATAACAAGTGAGTAGAGGGAGTAAATGTGACCAATTTGTCTGCAGCCAATGCTGTGCTGCTGGTTGAGCACCCAACTGATTGATGCAAATGTCAGATGGATTGTACAATGCAACCAGGAGAATGGGGCCTGAAAATTAATGGATCAAACTTTAAAAAAGAAATGGAGAGGATCTTTGCAAGATGTGCAGAAATGTAAAAAAAATCCAGAAAAAAAACACAAAAAGAAAACTCGAGAGCAAGTAAATAAATTTATTGTTGAATGCTTAAGAAGGATGAAGGAAGGAAGGAAATTTTAAATATTGCAAATTCTGCTAGAAAGGCCATGAATAAAAATTTCTGTACTTTGTTCAGGTGAATGAATGTTTTTTTTCAACAAGCTGGAGTGAAATGGTTACAGAAAGAAGCTTGTTTTTGCCTACTTTTTACATAGGAGAGAAAGGTAAGTTGGGAAACTATAAAAATCAATTGAATGCAAAAGGAGTCGGGCACTCAAAGTGTGAGTATGATAAAATAAAAAGAGAAATGGTTAAGAATGAATGGGTGCCAAATGAATGTAGACTGAACACAAAAGAATCCCGGGGATGAAAGTGATAGATTGCAATTCTTTGGCTACACAGAAAGCCTGAATGAGGATTGAATTGCGGAATCAATATAGAAAAAAAGAATGAATGAAGTGAGCCGTAGGGGAAGACCAAGGAAGTCATGGCTAAAAGGAATTGAGCACACCCAGAAAAACCAAGTTAGGATTCTAAAGAAAGGCAATTATGAAAGATTTTTATGAATGTGTCAAAAGCAAAGATGGTTTATAAAGTTGTACCACATGGAGAGATAGCGTGAATGCTGTTGGAACAAATGAGATTCAATTACATTTCCTTTTCTTTCTTTTTTCTTTCCTCCTGTCTCAAATTCTTATTTGCTTATTGTGCCTTATGACTATTATTAAGTGTTGTACCTTATGATACTTGACACTTGACAAATGTATCTTTTCTTTTATGTATACTGAGAGCATATGCACCAAGACAAATTCCTTGTGTGTTCAATCACACTTGGACAATAAAGAATTCTATTCTATTCTATTACTTCCATGCTACAGTACTTATTATTCTTTTTATGTACTTTGCACAATGTTGCTTATCCCTGAAGTGTAGTGGTTATGCCTACATTTGATGATGATAATGATTTTTATGCATTCAGTCAGGTCAGACTCTTGGTGACATTATGGGCAAAGCCTCTCTATGTCTTCTGATTTTGCATTACTTCTTTGAGTTGTTCTACACTCTGGCTAGTGTCAGCTTTGATGGTGGCCTACATTTACATACAAATTTTTACAGAAGTTTATTTTGATTCTCAGCCACCCAAGTCATGGTTTTCCCAAATGTGCTTTTTCAAAAGGCAACTGGATTTACTTTGTCTTTCTTGAAAATGTTTGCTTCTCATCCAAGAGGCTTCTTCCATTCTGAATTGTTCTGAAGAACTATAGAAGCTTTTTGGATGTAGAAGCTTCCCTCTTAGGACCTCTTAGGAATGGGATGAGGTCAATAATGGATAGTTTAAGGGTAAAAGAGTGATGATTAGAGGATGTAACAAGAGTCAGGTAGTACATTCCAGGCATTGATCACTTTTGGTGAAGTTGTTCTTTCTGCAATCAAGTTTGGAGCTGTTTACATTGAATTTCTATCTGTTGTGTGCTCTTGTATTGTTGCGGTTAAAGCTGAAGTAGTCATTGACTGGTAGGACATTGTAGCAGATAATTTTATGTGTTATGCTTAAGTCCAATTATAGGTGGTATAGTTCAAGATTGTCCAAGCCCAAAATTTCTCTTAATCCTCCAGGGGAAAAAAATAAGGCAAACAAGGTCCAGGCTGAAGAAGAACATCATGGTTTCAAAATCTAAGGGACTAATTTGGAAAAAACTCAGCAGCACTTTTTCATGTGGCTGTTGATAAAAATAGGATCAGCAACATGATCACCAATGTCTGATGATGGATCACAAGAAAAAGAAGAATTTGCTTTTTATCAAGGCATAATCTCCTAAACTCAATTTATAAAAATAAACACAGAATGACTGTAGTGGATTTACTTCTGGAGGTCCTGTGACTCACACAGGAGCCCACAGATAAGATTCTGTGTATAACACTCTCTCTCAACCTTTAGTCAAAGTGCCTGATCTGTCTGAGTGACTGAGATCAGCAGAGGGGAACACAAAAGGAGATGCTTTCTCCAAATCCTGGTTTATATTCAACATGACATTCATATAATAGAATTTCCAGTAGCTACTTCCTTTGTTCCTTAAAAAAAAAAACCCACCTATCCAACTCTTTTATCCAAATCCTCTATTTATCAAGTTTTGTTGCCAACATACCCAAATGCATTCAGAGATTCTACCTTTACACGGTTTGTCATTTCCCTGTTATTTCACTTTAAAAACAAAGTTACTTTGACACTGAGGTATATTTCCTAATCTGGCTGGTATGAAAAAAAACAAACCATGGAAACAAAGAACTTTCTCCAGAAATAATCACTTTTTAAACAACGTATGAGGCATAAGCAGACTGTTTTTCAACCTCTCACTCATGTATGTGGCTTTTCCCACTTTTTTTTTTATTTCTTAAAGAAATAGCAAAGAACAAAGCAGATTAAATTCAACTCTCTCGGTTCCCCCCCCCTTCCTTTTTCCCTCTTTTATTATATCTGAATTTAGTGAAACATTTAGTTCCACGATTCTATCTTTGACAAATCTCTCTTCCAGCATTATTGCCCATAGGGAAACTATTAGCATCAGCTGACCTTCAAAACCAAGAATTTAATCATTCATCATTCAAAGTGGTTTGATGGGGCTTAAAATGTGAAAAATTGCAGCCCTAATATAAGCTGGACAAAAAAAAAAAAGGGAAGATTGGGCATCGGTGAACCAACCCAACTTCTTTTGTATAAAAAGCACAATCAAGCTAGATTACATTGATCCATATCTAATGTAGCATTCTGCATCCAACTGTAGTCTGTTAAGACTTTAGAAAGAGAAAGCTAGAACAAGATATATCATGGATAGAGACAAAGGAGAAGATTACATTCCTCTGTAGTTCTTGTGCAGAGCCTCACAGGGCTAGGAGTTAAACAATGATAGGACAGGATTCATCTCCAGAAGCAAGTGGCTGATAAATCTACATTTAGGGAGAGGCTTTTTCATTTTCTCCTGTTGTGTTATGGTCTGCAGAGACTCAAATATATGAAAATATTCTCCTTTCTTGTTCTGACCAAGACTTCCGAGACCGTAATTACACACATGCTTATTTTAAAAACAAGTCCTGTTTTATTGCAATGATGGGAATTATTTTCATTCCCAACCGGTAATAAATCTCAAACAGTCCCTTAAGATAAGCACCCACCTTTCTTTTCTGTGATGTGATGCCAATAACAGAAGTGTCAAATGAACTAGAACAAAAACCAACCGAAGTACAAAGAGCTTCAAGAATGAATCTGAACCGAATGAACTACTTTGCTTCCTGCCAAAGGTTTTGTCATCTTTACCTGTTCTTTATACTTTATGGGAGGAGCAATCACCTCCCAGCCTTACTCCTGACTCACCCCTTTTGTTTCAGCTGCTCTCACTTTCTAGCAGCTCTGTGCATGCGCGCACTGGGAACAAGCTCCCCTGGTCCTCTGCCTTGCTGCTGCCAGACTCCCAAGGCTCCGGAGGCACTCTCAGATGGTCCTGGCCCCATCTCGGCATCAGATGCAGGACCCTTGTCCAAGTCCTCTCCACACTCCCAGACTGATCCCCTTTCTTCCCCACTGCCATCTGCACAGGCTACGGGTGAACCACAATATTTCTCTCTGTGCTAATTAGTCTTTTCTGATCAATTAACACAATTGTTCTAAAAAAAACCCAAAACCTGATGGATTTAAACTGTGGATTTAACCAGTAACATATAGGTAGTCCCACACTGTGGTGTGGTGAACTAAAGGTGGAGCTCTCACCTCAGAATCAGGAAGCTGTGAGTTAGATCCTTCCCTCTGGGAACCTCAAAGATGATTATATATCTCTTCACACATAAAGTCCACTATTGTAAGTCGAGGACTGTCTGCGTTTGTATAGAACCTGGATTTGCAGAACTGTTGTGACTGATTGTTGGATTTGTGTTGAGCAAATATTTCTCTCTCTGAGCACAATAAGAATGTATCTGCTGCAAAAACTCCACATTGGAGACAGGAAGGGCATCTGGCCAGTAAACACTCAGCTCCATTTAGTTGCCCCGACTCCACTCTGCAAGGGATTACAGGGGGTTAAAAGAAAAAAGAAGAAGAAAGATATAGGTGGTTCCCCAACATACAATCACAATTGAGCCCAACATTTCTGCTGCTAAGTGAGATGTTTGTTAAGTGAGTTAAGCCCCATTTAATAACCTTTCTTGCCACAGTTGTTAAATGAGTCACTGCAGTTGTTAAATTGGAAACATGGACTACCTGTAATTTGTTGAAAATATTTGTCAGTGCTTATATGTCTGTCAGCTAGTAGGTAAAATCCTACGGACTGAGAAACATGGAGAGATTGTTGCTTTTAAATCATGGTTTCCAGACAAGCAATGTAAATGGAGCTAAACTATGCAAGCTGTTGTAATTTGTATGCTCTGGGAACCTCAAAGATGATTATATTTCTCTTCACACATAAAGTCCACTATTGTAAGTCGAGGACTGTCTGTGTTTGTACAGAACGTAGATTTGCAGAACTGATGTGATTGATTGTTGGATTTGTGTTGAGCAAATAATCTCTTCTGAACAAAAAAGAAATTGCCAAACAAACATTTGTCATCTAGTTATGCACACCCAAAGTATTACAGTTTATAACTGTTTATTGATATATTGTCCCAGCATGATTAATACACATTTACATTTTGATAATGGCAGATATACTACATCATGCTATTTAGACTGAACAGGGAGTGCATTTCTTATCGACCTAAATTACAACCACAGACTTTTTTTAAACCTGTGATTCAAAGAAAAAATATTTTTAAAAAAATCGAGTCCAGTTCAGACCTAGACCTTCCCAAGATCATGAAGCAGACTTCTCGTCTTGATAAAACCCCTTTTATTTAGATAAAGGTAAATTCCTCTCCAGCAAAATCCCGACAAACAATCTTTCATGAGATTTGACAACTACAAACCTTTATCAGGCTTGGAGAGTTGCCAGGCCAATATCTTCCAAATGCCATGCTCTAGCAGCAATTACTTGGCAAGAAGTCAGGAACAGATCTTCACTCTCATGAATTGAACTAATTGTCTCCAGCAAACCCCACTCTCCTTTTGCTCTTCTTTATTCCTTATGGGAGAGGCCATTCACCATCCACCTGTGCCTTTACTCCCAAGTCAACCCTTGTTCCTTAATTGTTCCCTTCTTCTGGCAGCTCTGCTCATGCCCACACTAGGAATAGGCTCCAGCTGTTCTTCTGCCCCACTGATCTCTGACTCTGAAGGCACCTGATTACTGTCATATGACCCTGGCCTCATCTCTGCCTCCTATGCAGAGCACTTGTCAGAGCCTTCCCCAGACTCCAGGATTGGTCCATATTCCTCCCCAACCTCCTCACTGACCGAGTCTACTTCCAGGTCCCTGGCCACTGGTGGGCCACAACACTTTATAATTTTGGTCCATACGAAATATACAAGGTGTATGAGCAAAATTAACCATGAAAAATGTTTCATTCATTTGTCTCCGAAATACTGTATTTGATTCACCTTATTATTGTTTAAGTCATAGTGAAGTTGCTTTCCCCCATTTACATGATGTTGGTGGCTCAACTTGCATTTTCAACATAAAGTTAAGCAGTACATATTTATTGAACCACTGGGCAGACTGAAATGGAGTCATGGTTGCTTTGATGCAATTCTTCAGAAACAAGGGTCTAAAACTTTATAGCTCTGCAGTGGTGCTGGTAGAACTTTATTATAGGTGTATAGGTCCAAAAAGCAGAGTCATGCAAGGAAAGCAGCTGATGAAAAAGTCAGGTCTATTCTGAGTAAAGGGAGCAAGACTTTTAAAATGTGAGTGCAAATTCCTGCATGGCCTACATATTTTACTAAATCTGAAAGACATACAGATAGGGAATAAAACAGGGCTTAAAAAAAAAAGAGCAACTGAGCAAAGCCAGAATTGATGGTCTTTCCTCTCCATAGAATTGACAAGTCTGCGGTAAAATATCCCCATTCCTCCTGTCTTCAGTTCCCCACCCTATATAGTGTGCTGTCAACTTGTATTGTATGCATGCCAAATCTTTGATGACACTTCAAGAGTGGAAGCACTTTAGTTAGACTCCATTTGTGCAGGTTGGATCCTTTCAATCATCTTTCACGGCTGCCCTGAAAATAGAAAGCATAACCACAGCATCATGACTCAGGCATTAGAGGATGAACAGACTTGGGCGGGATCACCGCTCTTTGCAAAGCAGCAGGAAGACGCTCAGTGCGAGATCACGTGATTTGCCAAATGGAAAGGGCCGCATTCACCCTGTATTAACAGGCAGCTGGAGAAGTTACAGGAGGTAATGTTTATTTCCCTCCTGTCTTTGAGTATAGCCCAAGAAACATGAAATGTTGCTGCCAACTTAGATAACCAAGATTGCTTGGTTCTTCTTAGGGGAACCTTGCCTTATTTATGGTTTTTCTCCCTGGTTCTCTTCTTTCACCAGCTTGGTAATTGGCCATCAGCCCAAGAAGTTAAATCAGGCTAAAAAATTAGCAATGCCACATAAGGTCAAAGTTGCTTTTTTAAAATAACAGAATCCTGTAAGTCTGAATGTGCTCAATCTCCTTTCCTTTATCTTATCTGAGACATTTTCTCAAGTAATTGTTTTGGCCCAGGCTCAAGGGTCTCTTATCTGAACATTAGGAAGCTGTTCTTCCTCATGTCCTTCAAGACTATTCCCTTCACATTAGCATCCAGCAGAAATGTCCCTCTTTCCTGCTATTAATGAATGGCAATAGCAATAGTAGTTAGACTTATGTACAACCCACTAGCACTTTCTGGGTGGTTTACAATGTAGAAGTATTATTTGCACATTGCCTCAATGATCTGGGTTTTCATTTTACCAACCTGAGAAGGATGGAAACTTGAGTCCCATCAGGACTGAACATCAGGCGGTGGGCAGAGTTTTGCCTACAATACTCTACTTTATGCCAGAGTAGTGATTTAAGAGCTAACCAGCTGCTGTAATAATGCAATGATATAATGATGGGAATGAGTTAGCAAGGTTTTTGGCTGTTATCCCTTTAAGAGCCTGTATAATAAGAAGAGATCCTGTTAGGACATCTCTCTCTCATTATGTGTTCTTCCCTGTATTTGTTTTTTTTTTAAATTATATTCCTTTCTCTGTAATTGCTGATTGTTTGACCTCTGCCTATAGTACATATATGTATAGTATATATTCTTTTGCAGATAAAACCACTATTTATTACAAACCCGTTTGCTGTTATTGCTCTTGGCTTGTCTCACGTAGTAAAGCTGTGCACACTCTGAAACTTTAACCACTGTGCTACCAGGGCTCCCATTGTGCCACAGGGCTTGTATGAATCATGACAAGCTATGAGGACATCCATACCATGCACAATATCTGGTAAAGCTCAGTAAGGTCCTACTTTCATCCGAAAATCAGAATCAAGTCCTCAGGCGAACCTACCAAGATGACTCACATTTCTCTTCTATGCATTGTTGGACATCAGATCAGCAAGCCAGGACAGGGGTGGCATGGGGTGCAAACTATGTGGACTATTTGATGACCCACATCACCCTTCCTACTACCAGACTGCCTATCAACAAAACAAGAGATCTGGGAGTTGCCAAGAAGATAAGTTTATGCAAATCTGCAAATCTGTTCTACTTATTTGTCCTGCTATAAATGTTGGTGAGGAAAATTCATCTGGTACAGGTTCTCTATGAGATTGGCTGTTTCTGAATATGAATGAGAAATTGTACCAATAAAGGTAAATATATTTTGTCAGTTTTGATGGGAACTCAACTGTATAGTGGTAGTATTAGCAAACAAAAAGGGTAGCCTCTGCTCCTGAAGCTCTGTGTTCCTTTTGAAAAGACATTTTGTAGACATGGAGAATTCTCCACAACCTCAGGAGAAGCAGAAGAAAAAGAGGATTATAAGATAAGGAAAAATGGACAAAAATATTCTTCCCAATCTTAAACTTCATTCTCTGGTAGGAAGTCAACTCTTCTATGAAAATAGAGAGCTCCTCCCCCTCCTCCTCGATTTCCATTACAGGCATAATTATTAGCCTGACTAACATGATGAAACTACACATCCTGAAAAACATGGAGTACCACAAGCCCTTTAATACAATTTGGCTGCAGCCAAATTGGAATCTCTCACAAGGAACTGTTTTTTCTTGAAAAGCAGAAGATCTAGTGTTGCTGTGGCCTTTCCATCTCTTCATTTCTAAAAAGGACTGAGGCCTTTAATTCCAGAAGCATATGCTGAGATCTTCCTTGAATTACATACCATCAATCTCCAATGTGGCAGTTTGAAAGTCAAGATGGATGGATTATTCAAGTAACTGCCATTATTATGCAGCTATACATTTCTAGAGTGAAGAGATGCAGTCTGTGTACTTTTCTGAGCATCATTTACTCTGTGCAATTATAGGATGCCGAAAAAAAACATGAGAAGATTAAAAGCCAGGTGGTTTATTTAGACCATCAAAATTGAAGCTACAGTCGATGGGAAAAGGAAGAATTGAAAACAATGTTACTGAGATGCTAAGAACACCTTTGTACTAGTTTTATTGCCTTTATTCCTGAATACTAATTCACTCTTTTGTGCATATTTACAGCAGTCGTAGCTGAAGTGCTTTCAAGAACAGGCTGTCGGTCTCTTAATTCCTCCTGAGACATTTTGTCAATCCCTCTCATTCCCCCTCTTCCAATGCAGTGGAAGAGGCAACATAAATCCCCTTAGCTTCTAATCTTTATCATAGGTTCAAAGTATATATTTAAATACACTTTTCTCTATAATTTCTTCTGTCACCCCAGAAGTCCTATTGACAAATGAGATGGCACTTATATAACAGGGGTCATATTAGTTAGAAGAAACAAATAGAAATCACATTCCAAATAAAGTCAGTGCTTTCTTTCAAAGCATTTAAAACCTAGATTCAGGATGGCACAAAACAACTAACTTCAATTTGGAACACCTTTGTGTTGGATTATATAACAATCAATAACTCTTCCAAGTTATATCCACCCAACCGGCAAAGAACATTGCAGGTCTTGTCTTCTAAGGAAGTATATCTGGCAGGTCCTTGGGTGGGCTTCAAAAATTTCAGCAACCGGTTCGTTGCCCAGTGACTGGGTGCCCAGTGACATGGCCATGGTATACCATGTGAGGGGTGTTTTCACCCTCTCCAGGTTCTGGAGGCTTTCCTTGAGCCTCCAGGAGAGTGAAAATGGCCTACCTCAGGCTCTGAAATCCCTCCAGAGGTCAGAAATGGGCCCTTTTCTGGCCTTCCAGAATTTCCAGGAAGCCTGTTTTTCACCTCCCCAGGCTCTGGAGGCTTTCCTTGAGTCTCCAGGAAGGCAAAAATGACCTCTCCTGGCTCCAGAGGCCCTTCCGGAGCCTCTGGGAGACCCATTTTGGCCTTTCCCAAGACTCTGCATGGACCCTGTACTTACCTGGCATCCGAAACAGGCCATGTGAGGACTCCTGCGAGGGGCAGGATGGGGCAGATGGGGCCAGCCGGGGTGGGATTTACCAGTTTGCTGAACCAGTAATTAAAAAATGATAAAATTATTTACTGGTTCAGCCAAACTGGGTGAACTGGTATCAGCCCACCCCTGGGCAGGTCTCAAAAGAAGGGCCTTCTCTGTGGTGATTCCCTCTCTTTGAAACAACATTCCTGCAGAGATTAGATTGTCCCCCACTTTTTCACTTTTGCAAGAATCTGGCTTTGTCAATGGGCCTGGAGAACCCAGAATGAGATGGAGCCCATCAAGTGGGCTTGTTTGAATGCATGTTGTTGCTAGTGGGTGGGTGGAGGGTTATTATATTTACTCTTTGTATATTGGATTTTCATTTTTTGTAATCTGCCTAAAGTCCCTGAAAGTGAGTGGGCAGCCATATAAATTTTCAAAATGAATAAATAAAATAAAAACATTTGAGAATCTTTTCACAGAATACCAAGGCCAAGAAATAACAAAGGATGCATTTCATTTTCTCTTTGTTCATCTGATATTTAGTCCTGGAATGGTTTCAATGAATTTTAAATGCATATTTTATGTCCTTAACCATCAAAAGGTCTTGGGAGTTCTGGAAAAAAATAAATAGCATCTAAAACTGGTAGATTAAAAATTACCAATAAAACTATCTGGACACATCTATTAATTCACCAGGAGTAATTACCTTTTTTGCACTGTCTCACAACTGTAGAAATCCTGTGCAAATGGCTAAATTGGAATTCATCAATCCAGCTATATATACTATATAATGTATAACCTCAATGTATAATGTTTGTTAACCGCATTAATACCCAGGGTGGAAATGAATAGATCCCCCCAGTCTTCATAAGCTAATTGAAGAAATTTTACAAAATACACAGCAGTAACTCAAAATTACCTTCTTGCTGCCATTTGTGATACATCAGGTAGATGGTTGACTTGTTGAGGGTGAGGAAGTTTTGCAAATGATCCCCAAGAAATCAGCCTTTTTGGAAATAATTCAAGTTCAGAAATAACTCTGAAGCCCGATGATGTCAAGTTCAGAAAAAAAAAAAAAAGATTGGCGAGGATATATTTGACTGCATTTCAATAAAAGGATGTCCAACAATCCTCCCATTCTTTCTGTCAACCCCTTTCTTTTGAAACCATTTGAATTCTTCATTGTCATTGTACATATATACACAGTATACACATACAACAAAATTCAAATAACACCCGGAGACCAGACCCAACATGCACACACACACATGACAATCCCCAAACACTCCCCACCTGTCAAAATTCCCCACCTTCTAAAAACACACAAGCATCCACACAACAGATCAAGTAATACTTCCCAACAGCTCACTGATGGTGGTCCTTGAGTTCATTTTTAAGTGCAATTATAGCTCTGGGATAAAAACAATTCAGAAAATGTGTGGTCTGAGTTTTAATTGTTCTATATCTTCTGCCAGAAGGCAACAGTTCACAAAGATTATAAGCAGAATGGGAAGAGTCTCTGAGAATGTTGTTCAATTTCCTCAAGCAGCGACATGTGAAGATGTTGTCCAGGGCTGGTAGTTGGAGCCCGAAGATATTCTGGGCAGATTTAATTATTCTCTCCTGAGCTTTTTTGTCCACTACAGAGCTGCTCCCATACCATGCAAGAACGCCATATGTCAGGACACTCTCAATGTTGCTGTAGTAGTGGGACAAAAGTAGATGTTGAGACAGATTTATCTCATTGAGCATCCTCAGGAAGTACAGCCTCTTCTGTGCCTTCTTCACAAGATGTTAGCATTCACATTTTCTTGTGATTGTGACAAGCAAAGGGAGATAAAAAAGAAAGTCCAGAATAATCAGCTCTGTTGGTTCTTTCATGGATGGACATTTGCTCTGGAGACGTTTCTCTTGACTGTAGCCAACATTGAAGGACAATTGTTGAAGAACATCTCCCAAAATTTGTGCCTGCACAGAACAGCCATATGAGGAAACCTCAGTAGTGGATGGTTGTCAGTGTGATAATGTCAGAAAGAAATATTTCACCAACTTTTCCATGTCAGCCCAGGATTCAGGTTTCACAGTGCTCACCTTGTAGAAGAAACAAGTATTAGATATTTTTGAAGCTTAAATTTCTGACAATCATAAATACAAGTCTCTGTGACATTGATCTTTTTTTTAACTAGAAGAGATATTATTTAACCTGGGTTATTCTGTTCTGTGGATCTCATTATTTTAAAAACCCTCTGAAGATTGAAATATCCTTTTGTTGAAATGCAATCAAATACATCCTAGCCAAATCATTTTTTTTAAACTTCTGAAACCTCCCCCTCATATCACCAAGGTGTTCTGGGTATGTGAAATTCTTTATTTTAAATAGATTTAAAATTATATCCGTCTGATCTTTGGAGAGCTACATCTTCCTTATTTAGTCTAATCCCCTCCCATAATGCATTCTTAACTTCTGATGTATATATTTATGTGTTCTTTTATTTTCTCGCTGTGAAGTCTGAGTTGTTTACAATTAAGGTTCATTGAGACATGATCGGCTGTAATTAGACAACACCAAGTTGTAAATGAGACACTAGCACATGTGGAATTTGAATGCTTGTAACCTTAAATATTTTGTAACATGGCTACTGTGTTATCTTCAGGTACTCATCTGTAGGCAAAACTTAATGTTTTCCTAATTAATAAAGATTGTATACCTGAAAGAGAAAGTTTATATTCTATTCTCCTGATTCTAAACTGATGCTTCATTGATAACCCCATCATCGAATGAGGCAGGAATTAAAGAACATATGATATATCACATCAACTTTTTCTCTGCAATCTGGCTTCTTAAGAATTCTCCAAGCCCAAATAATTATTTTGTTTCTAGTTGGAAACTTTTGTTTGGAACAGCAGAACTTCTACTTGGAAACCACTTCTAGATTTTGTGCTTGAGGTGGAAAAAATGAAACTTTGATTTTAGGTTTTACTGATTAGATAGATCTGTTGTTATAGAAATGACTAGTTTATACTATTATGTAAAAGTAAAAAGTTGAGGTTTGATGTTACTTTTTATTCTGCTTCACCAGAGGGAGTCGGGAGTCAATGCCTTTTTTTTCTCCCTTCATTTCTACACTTCTCCTTTCCCTTTCTCTCCCTTATTTATCCTACTATTTGCTTTTGTATTTTTGTATCTTATAGTATAAACTAATAAAAACTGTAAACTCTGGCAAAATGATGAAATGGCACCTTCTAAGATACTACCAGTCTTAAAACAACAGCAACCAGACCTAATTAGTAGGCTACGTTAAGAAGCTCAGAGCACAATGTGTGCATATATTGTAAGAGAAGGGGGACAGTTCACAAGACTGTTGGCTTTTGGCTATCTGTGCTTTGAGACCGTGGCTTCACATTGCTGAATGATAGAACTTCTCTTAACATGCATTATTATACAAAGCTAAATAATTCTATATATCTGTAAATAGTAAGGCCTTTATATTATAATCTTCCTATCTAAACATGCACCAGCTTCTTGGTAAGAGTTTAAATTTAATCCCCTGATCAAGAAGTTGTCAATGCATGCTGCTTCGTGATGTAGACTGGATGAAAAAGTCTACCTTTAAAGTTAATTGCACCAACAGGTAAGCATGAGACTAATATCTTTTGGATTCTGAGTAGGTTGCTTCCTTATGACTACTCAAAGTAGTCATCATGATTCATATGGCTCTGTCTGGAAAAGATTTATGATTCCTTCTCTGAAGAATAGTAAACCAAGATTGAAATACATGTTTTGGGGACCATGATAGCTTAATACATAGAAAAAAAAATATGCCCTTGAATTTATTTCAAATGATAAAGCATTCTTGGACCAACATGGCTCAAAAAGCCATATAAAATCTGGTTTTCTTCTCAGTACAGAATCCATGTTTCCTTTTGTTGAGATATTTAAGCAGAACAAGTTCTCAGTTTTGACTCAATCTATTTGCAACTTGTAGTATTTTTAGTTTATACTATGTTGAACATAGTTCCCGATAGTCATTCTTGTTTAAAGCTTATTAAAAGTGATTTTTAATGTTGAGAAGTAATATATTCAGTCATTCATAACTAATGATATAGTAGAAAACTACAACCTCCTTGACATTATTAGAAGCCTTTACTCATTTGTGCTTTACTCATTGTTAATTTTTTGCTATTTTTGGTTGTATAGATATTTTCTCTATAAGGTTTAATAAGATACTTAAATAATGAAGGTGGGTGGTTAGGCTAATCCTTAAGTCCCTGTCATACTGAACCAACGGATGCAAAGAGGATGTAAAATGGACAAAAAAGCTTGCCATCCATTGGAAAACGCGATGCATCCTTTGTGCACTCACTGCGTACGTCTTTCATA